>SEYY01000248.1:0-27500 GCA_009176605.1 Armadillidium nasatum
CTTTATTTACTTCCATATAAAACATCTTATTCCTTTCCTTAAAGTTTTCTGCCCAACTTTCTACCCCACTCCTCTCCCACTTCGCTCTCTTCACCTCCCTACACCTGTCCTTATACTCTTTCCCAATCCCTACCCTCCTTACTCAAATACTTGCAGAAGGCCTCTTTTTTCCTTTTAACCATATTCTCCAACTCTTCATTCCACTACTCACTGCCCATTCTTTTACCATTACCTATTTTTTAACCCCACACACTCCTCTTGCAACTCCACTAACGCTCCCTTCAGTTTACTCTACTCCTCCTCACCCCTTCCGCCTCACTCCCCCTAACCTCCTCCCATTTCTCCCTTATCCTCTTGTGTATTCACCTCTCTTCTCCTCTTCTAACCTCTCTCTCTCTCTCTCTCTCTCTCTCTCTCTCTCTCTCTATATATATATATATATATATATATATATATATATATATATATATATATATATATATATATATATATATATATATATATATAGTAAAAGTTAGCCCCTGAACCCTATTGTAGACTTAGTTTTATATGTTAAGAGCCCAGTTGCTAATTACAGAATAAAAATAAGGTGAGATAAACAAATTCCTGATCTTGGTGGATTCAATAAAAGAGTAATGCTTTTTGATATTTATTATACAAATAGGAAATAATATTTACAATATATATAATGGACATTTGGTAAGCGTGACAAAGAGCGATCTTAAGGGTTTGATAAAATTAACTATATACAATATTACTTAAAAAAATAGATACTATGTATGTTTCTTAAATTACATAAAAACATAAAACTCTCTCAGGTATATAAACTGAGTGAACAATGTTTCATCTCAGTGAGGCTGGAATGTACAAAGTTACAATTCCCTTAAGGTATAGGATAAGGCTCTCTCCTCGTCCAAGAGTCCCGACTCTTTTTGTATACCTCTCCTCTATAGTCCAAAGTACTATATTATATGTTTGCCGAATGATTCAAAGTAATCATTTTAGGCTAACCTAGAGAGAGAAGAGAACAAACTTTCTCTTCTTAGAAGATCAAAGTATCTTCTGTCTCTTAGAAAGTCAAAGTACTTTCGATGTTTAGAAAGTCAAGGTACTTTCTATTCTGGATGTCTATAACTAACTACATTTCCTTTTATAGGCTCAGAGTTTAACCTCTCTACCAAATAATAATAATAATAATAATAATAATAATAATAATAATAATAATAATAATAATAATAATAATAATAATAAATAAAATATAATTGTGAAGCTTAAAAACTAAAATAAAATATATACAAATGTATTCGGATTTTTAAATGTTAATAAATTTATATAAAAAGTGGTTCAGCGGTAAACTGAAAGAAGACCAGTTGCTGTAACTAATAGTCTCCGGCATCCGCGAAGGCCTGGCCCAGCCAGCGGTTCCGCCGTGGGCCAAGAAACCCAAGGATCTTCCTCGGAAGATCTACTGACAGGACGAAAGTCTACCTGGGGTGTGGTAAAAAAAAAAAAAAAAAAAAAAAAAAAAAAAAAAAAAAAAAAAAAAAAAAAAAATTAATTTTTAAACTCCTAATTTTAAGTTTACTAATGTGTCTAATCTATAAAATACTTTATATTACTCCCTGTTTAGGATTATACACATTTTCAAAGTTAAACTTAGGAGTAAAACATTTTAATCAATAGTTATAACAAAGGTTTTAATCACTAAACATATTTATCAAAATTTGGTTAATGGAAGAACATAATATAAAACATAAACAACATATTATAAATTAACAACATAATATCTTCAGAATTTTATCCTAATTCTGAACTATAAACCACATGAAACAACAAATATATTTCATTTCTACCCGAGTCCCTGAGTATCGTAAACAAATATTTATTTACAGAATAGTCACAAGGCAGCTTAGCATAAACTTTCTCCTTAGAGATTTAGTTTACTTGAATTGAATCAAGCTAAGAAGGCAGAATGCAAAACATTCTTCTGCGAGACTCAACATCAAAGGAAACAATTCCGTTCCTTTATCAATCAATACTACAACTTTGTTTCATCAATAACAAATTACTCATATAATAAATAAATAAAATAAATAAATTTTCACAAAATATTCATCTTCCCAAATAACCAAATTCTATGCATTTTATACTTTTTAACAACAACAAAACACCTTTTATAATAAGTATTATGATTATTATAAAACTTATAAAATTACAATTTCTATTATTTCTAACTCTATATTCAATAGGTTTATCTTGAATCCTATTAGTATCTACTACAGGTCCCTTAGACCTTAAATTATATGTATTACTAATGATTATCCACATCTCTATTTACAACTACTCTATTATTCTTATTTCTATTTATATTTACAGGAATGTACAAATCATCATCACTATCTGAATCATCATCTAATACTTCTTCTTTTTCTCCTTCTTCATTTTCATTTATCTCCTCTTCTGTTTCTCTATCGGGATCATGAATAATATTCGGTAAATTACATTTCTTTAGTCTATTTATGTGTACTTTCTCCTCTCTTTTGTGTAAATCATATAAGGGCTTTATTGTATAGTTCACTGCAGAGTATTTATCGATTATCCTATATGGGCCAAGATATCTAGGTTTTAACTTGCATCCTTTTCCTCTCCTATAATTATCTATTAGCCACACGAAATCTCCTATTTCGAATTCCTTAAAATTCCGGTCTTTAAAATATTCTTTGCGTTTACCTTGAGTTCTTTCATTAAATTTTTGAGCGTTATCATATGCCTTTTTCATCTTCCTTATTATATCTTCTTTACAATTTGCATTGTCATATCTCTCTCCTCTTTCTCATGAGAAATTATTTTGATCTCCCTGAAATATATTAATTTATTTTGCCCAAAATTAAATAAGTTCCATGTCTTAAATATCTTAGCTATTGATAAATCTAGTTTTTCCAATAACTTAGTTCGTATGTTCCCAGTCATTATAATAAAAATAACATAACAAATAATAGGAATCATGGTTATAAAAACTTTTATCCTAACAAATTAATATTAACTTTTATTTCTTATCTTCTCACAAATTTCCTAGCTTTGACCTCATATAAAATTGGTTAATAAAGTTCTTAAAGTTATTTCTACCATTAAATGAACGTAATTTGCCTACAATGTTCGAAAACTGTAACATATTATTATTTTCATTTTGAACATTTACTTCTACATTTGATTCTGCCATCGTGATTTTTATAAAAATTAATACAAATATAATATACGACAAAAGACTATATTAAATATATATTTTAACAACGACAATATTCTTTTATTGAAATCACCAGTCTTTGGAATTTGTTTTTAATAAATAATATAAAAATGTAAGGAATGTGTGCAAATATATCTCCACTGATGCTATTCAATGCTAAGTTAGGACGTGTATCTGCCACTGAGTGTAAAGTTAGGATGTGTGTATTTCTGTCTTCACTGTTGATAAGCAATGTAAAGTTAAAATGTGTGTATTTATGTCTTCACCGTTGCTAAGCAATGTAAAGTTAAAATGTGTGTATTTATGTCTTCACCGCTGCCACTCAATGTAAAAGTTAAGTGGTTCTAAACCCTGTTACAATGTATCGAGTCCCAGCGCTGCCACCAATGTAAAAGTTAGCCCCTGAACCCTATTGTAGACTAGTTTTATATGTTAAGAGCCCAGTTGCTAATTACAGAATAAAAATAAGGTGAGATAAACAAATTCCTGATCTTGGTGGATTCAATAAAAGAGTAATGCTTTTTGATATTTATTATACAAATAGGAAATAATATTTACAATATAATCAATGGACATTTGGTAAGCGTGACAAAGAGCGAATCTTAAGGGTTTGATAAAATTAACTATATACAATATTACTTAAAAAAAATTGATACTATGTATGTTTCTTAAATTACTATATAAATATAAAACTCTCTCAGGTATATAAACTGAGTGAACAATGTTTCATCTCAGTGAGGCTGGAATGTACAAAGTTACAATTCCCTTAAGGTATAGGATAAGGCTCTCTCCTCGTCCAAGAGTCCCGACTCTTTTTGTATACCTCTCCTCTATAGTCCAAAGTACTATATTATATGTTTGCCGAATGATTCAAAGTAATCATTTTAGGCTAACCTAGAGAGAGAAGAGAACAAACTTTCTCTTCTTAGAAGATCAAAGTATCTTCTGTTTCTTAGAAAGTCAAAGTACTTTCGATGTTTAGAAAGTCAAGGTACTTTCTATTCTGATTGTCTATAACTAACTACATTTCCTTTTATAGGTTCAGAGTTTAACCTCTCTACCAAATAATAATAATAATAATAATAATAATAATAATAATAATAATAATAATAATAATAATAATAATAATAATAATAATAAATAAAATATAAAATATAATTGTGAAGCCTAAATAACTAAATAAAATATATATACAAATGTATTCGGATTCTTAAATATTAATAAATTTATATAACTCCTAATTTTAAGTTTACTAATGTGTTCTAATCTAAAAAATACTTTATATATATATATATATATATATATTAATATATATATATATATATATATATATATATATATATATATATATATATATATATATATATATATATATTATATTTAAATAATAGGTGAATATCAAAATTTAAAAATAATTATTAATAGTAAAATATTAATAAAAAATATTTGTAAAAAATTTAAAATATTAAACAGTAAAAAATTCAATAAAATATTCTCTGACTCCAAACGTTATTCTTAGAGGCATTTATATTATGGGCGTGCGCGCGCATCCGTAGTAGATACCGTATCTGTAATGTATTTTGAATTCAGTGTTATTCTTGACTCTGTACTGAAAACATCTATGGAAAAATCTTGTAATAGATTATAAAAGTTTGACTTTGATAGCGTGATAACTTATTTGTGTCTTAGTTTATTTATATTGTTTATTATTGGTCCTCAATAACAATATAATATATCAAGATTCATTTCTTAATAAAACTATAAAATTTAATTGATCAAAAAGTTATTTGTAAGCCTTATTAGACTATCCTGGGGTTTGATATCTTTCGCCGAAGAATTGAACTTGGGGTGGATTGGGTAAGGTCTTAAACTTTAGCATTTAATAATAAAAGAATTTCAACTAGAGGTAAGAAATTAAACTATATTTAAAATTAACAATATAAAATTCTTACAATATATATGTATTGAAATGAAACACGACCCCTCAAACTTATATCAGGTGATATTAAAACCGAGCGTGATTGGTCCATTTGAAAGGATTGAGAGTCAAAGGAGAAAGGCAGAAGAGAGAGTTAGTAAGGCCATATCAGCGTGCCTAGAAACATGTATTGAGAGCATCGCTCTAAAAGAAAGAAAATAAGGCTTAATATAAAGGGAAAGAAGTGGGTTTGCAGTGCTTTAAATTCAATACTTAGGTAGTGAAAACGCTATAAGCTGTACAGTTTATGATTTTTAACCTTGCCTAAGTCCTGTCGTAGAGTAAATAGAATATTGAATAAGGTGATGAAAATTTGATAATGCTGTATTATTAGGCTTAAGAAATAAACATAATAAGTGAACAAAGCTATCTTTAACCCTATACTTCTAATAATACCGTGCAATTGCAAGGCATTGCATATATAATATATATATATATATAATATATATATATATATATATATATATATATATATATATATATATATATATATATATATATATATATAATATATATATATATATATATAATACAGTGGTGGCTCCAGGGCTCCAGGGCTGCAGCCCCTCCAAATTAAAAATACCAGGCGTAGGATTTTGATATAATTATGAAATTTTTGTCAGAGAAAAGTGATTTAAATTCATTTTTTAACAACTTTACACATAAAAAGTATAAATTAATAAAGAAAATAAGGATTAAATGCATTTTGCAACTGCAAATTTTTGGGTACGATATTTTTTTCACACATCGCAATTATATAAAATATGGGCTCTAAAATCGGAGTCCTAAATTAGACCAACTTGTTATTTTTTAAATAATAAGACAGATGTGGCAACTTACCAAAAAAAGAATGCCAAATTTCAATAGCAGTTTTTATGAAGTTGCTAGTTTGTCTTCCGATATTTTTTTGGCAACTTGGAGATTAGTTTCGAATATTGAAAATATTTGAATGTTGCTAGATCTGTCCTTTTACGTACAGTTCATAAATAATATTAAACAGACCAAATTTTAAGTGATCATGTTGTGAAGTTTGTTTTTTTTTCCTTGTAAAAAAAAAAATAAAATTTTTTTTTTTTTAATATATATATATAAATATATATTATATATATATATATATATATAATATATATATATATATATATATATAATATATATATATATATATATATATATATATATATATATATATATATATATATATATATATATATATATATATATATATATATATATATATATATATATATATATATATATATATATATATATATATATATATATATATATATATATATATATATATATATATATATATATATATATATATATATATATATATATATATATATATATATATATATATATATATATATATATATATATATATATATATATATATATATATATATATATATATATATATATATATATATATAGGCCAGAAAGGTTTGAGCCAGCTACATATTTAAAAAACTACTTCACGTACGTAAAAAAGTAAAAATCGTCCCATAGTCTCTCGCGAGTTTATAGACAGGACAACTACCTTCGATCATGATTGCTTGAAATATTTTGGTAAAATGTTTCTTGTTTTTCACATTGCCTATTTTAATTTTATTTACCAGATGTAATATTATTTGGTATTTGGCTTTTGTTTTAGTTTACTGGTACATAATCATATATTATATATATATATATATATATATATATATATATATATATATATATATATATATATATATATATATATATATATATATATATATATATATATTATATATATATATATACTTGCAGCCCCTCCTTGCCAAGTTTACACGAGCCGCCACTGATATATATATATATATATATATATATATATATATATATATATATATATATATATTATTATATATATATATATATATATATATATATATATATATATATATATATATATATATATATATATATATATATATATATATAGAAAATCCTTATATATTGCTTCTTAGTGATAAAACTATCTATGGTGTTTCAAATTTCAAAATACACTTTAAATCTAGTTGTATTTTTTGGATGGCAACATCAAAATTTGATGTTGACTATGTTTTCCACTTGGCTTATCCACGCTTAACGACTTTATTAAAAATGTAAAGTGCGTATAAAAGGAATACCCACCATCTCTCACATTTTTGAAATACCTTCCAGAATTTTTGTCACGTAATGTATTTACCATAAAAGGCCTATTTAAATTGAAATCTAAGGTATGATTATTTAAATGCTTGGAATTGAAATTAGACTCTGAAACTATATTTAGAACTTGACTGTCTTGACTTTAGACAGTCTGCCCTAGCATAAATTTGCTTAGCTTAATATTTGATTATTTGAAATAGGCTAGACCTGTTCTGCCTTTTATTTTAATATTTGACTTATACTTGCTTAACTATTTTAATTTGTGGTATAAGGAGTTGAGTTTTCATGCCCAGAAATTTGAATAGGAAGACGTATTTGATTAAAAGTATCATTTGTCTTAGAATTTACCTGTTAACTTAAATATAGCCTTTAACCTTTAAAAGGCACTCCTCCAAAATTTTAATTTTGGAAATCAAGAAACAATTATTATGTTTGGCTTTTAAAGCTTTAATTTTATGATGAGTAATCCCTATTGATTTTTATTGATTTTATTTACCTTTTATACCTAGTTTGGTTTATTAACTTTTTATTGGAGGGACAGTCACAGGTACTGTTTATTTTAGTCTTCAGGATTTCTATAATAGTAAATCCCAAAAGCTTTCCAAAACTTAAAATGTTTTTGAAGTAATTAGCCTTCTAGTTTACTTTGTTACTCACCTGTATTGCTTACTTTGGTTTCCATAACTATTTGAAGTTTATCGTTTAAATCGAAATTTAACTTTTAAATCGGTTTTCATAAACTGTTTAACTTTTAAAGTACCTATAATTTGGCCGAAATAGAAAAATGCCATATTTGAACCGTATATTATATTAATAAAAGAGAAGATTTAGAAAATCGTGTGAGGTTGATCTTAAAAAAAAATTGAAACTTGTTCGAGCGAATCATTTATAAAAGATAAATTGGTGGAGGTAAAAGGTTATCTCAATTCTCTAAGGAAATTAGATAAATAATATATTGTCCAATATATTTAAGTTTGATTCATTGAGTGAACTTTACCTTAGTGATCGTGATACATCATTTCAATATAAAATTGATACTAGAGGACAAAATTTCTTTAATAGCTGATAATTTAGCGAAGTTTGGCACTCCCTCTGTTGCTAGCGAAGAATCGGTTACTCCGGTAGTAAATCCCTCTGAAAGTACTAGTTCTAACAACCCTGATAGGGCTAGGCCAAGTTTAAATTTATATAGGAGTGCCAAAAGAGCCTCCTATTCAGATAGGTAGATTTGAAGGAGATGAGGATGACAAGTTAGCTTTCTCTCGATTCTTAGCTAAATTTAAAGCCCTTATTGATAATAACGCTATTTACTCTGATGAAGAGAAACTTATTCATATAATAAGTAATTTAGGGAATACTGCTTATGATATGGTTAAGCATCTTAGTCCTGAAGGACCTAATTATAAAGTTGCGTTAGATATTTTGAAATCGGAGTACCTTGATAAAGAATTTATTGTTGAAAATGATTTTTCAACAGTTATATGGAATCCCTGCTTCCGCCGGAAAATAATTTTGCCTAAAAGTTTTGGCCTATGATCTTGTTATACGGTTTTGATTTCCTTGTACCCTAGACACCAGGTTTTAAAATAATTAATTCTATGATAATTTATAAGTTACCTCTTCCAAATTCAAGAATGCTCTTATTGAGAAAGTGCAAAACAATTGCCCTAGTATCCTTGATGTTTTTGATCATTCTCCTACTTTACTAAAACGCTTGGAGTTAGAGGCAAAAATCACAGCATAAGCCTAATCATGATAATAACTATAAGAAAAATAGATTTAGTAAGTCTTATAATAATAGTAATAGTAAGAATAACAATAATGGTTATAGATATAATAAATTTGCCAATAATAATAGTGGTAGCCAAAATAAAGGTAGTAATGATAAATTTTCCCGTAATAGTGAAACTAAGGCTACCCTAGAAATCTTCAAAACTACCTAAAAATCTTCTAAATCTAATGTTCCTAGTAAAAAAAATGCATCCAATTGTTCTTTCCCTTGTAAATTTTGTAGTGGTGTTGGTCATACTATGAATAAATGTCCGGCCTATCCGAACCTTGAATCTAGGCTACAGCGGTGTGATCAGTTGAATATGTGTAAATTTTGCTCTAGTGCTAAGCATGATACAGAAGATTGTCCAGGTAATCATGAATAACTTTTTAGAATTCTGCTTGCATTTACTGTAACCATTCATACCCACATATCTGCTTTATGCTAAAAAGGGGCATTCTAAAAAGCCTGATGGTCAAACTATGTTTTACCTTTGTATTAATTATAGTAATGGGACAAAACTATCTTCTTCCTTTTGTAGAAATTACTTTGCATCAAAGAGGTAAACAATGTAAAGTATTAGCGCCCATGGATACAGGTTCTGAACGTAGTTATCTTAGCTCTAAAGGTAGCAAAGCAACTTTTAGATTTAAAGTCTTTGCATAGTGTCAGTTATGATGTGCATAGCTTTGTTGCTTCTAAAGAAAAATTCTTTCTTAGCTCTTTTGATATAGATTTACCTGGTAGAAAACAATTCCATTTCTCCTTGCTCATAGATGAATCTTTTGATATTAAATTTGAAATATCAGGTTTAAAAGTTGCATATGAGAACTTGAATAAACTTGGATATAAAATTAATGCAATGCATGATTTGCATGATTTTAAAGAATGTGTAGAGTTAAACGCATTAATTGGTATTGATTTGTTACAATATTTGCCCCTTTTAAGTTTGAAAAATGTATGAATGGGGCGTGTTTTAAAATTGGTCAAGATATTGTGCCTTTTGGGATATTAAAAATTTTCTTTATACTGACCAAATTACTAAATTAAACTCCATCACTAATGGAACTGGTGTATCTTGTGAAAATGTTGCCCGTTCCTCTTTTGTTAACCAAGTTTTAAGTCCCTCTGTTTCTTACTTTAATCCTTTAATGAGTATTTTTGATAATAGTGAAGTGGAACATGGACTTGTAATTAATTACTCTTGGATTAAATACCCTGATGAAGATATGGCTAAAGCTGATATCTCGCAAGTGTCTAGAATTTAATAACAAAATTGTTTTTAAAGGATAAACATTATTATGTAAAACTTCCTTGGAAGGAAAATGTTGACAAAGTGCCTTCCAATTTTATTGTTGCCCGTAAGGTTTTAGATAGAGTTGTTACTGATTTGCATTCTAAAAATTTATTTGAAGATTACAAAAGAGTTTTTGAACAGCATTTAGCTGATGGTATAATTGAAAAGGTGGATATAAACCCATCTGAATATGCAAATTTTACATTTATACTTCCGCATAGACCAGTTATTAAAATGGAGGCTCAGGTTACAACGAAAATTCTCCCTGATTTTAATTGCTCATTAAAAACACAAAAACTTGCTATTCTCTTAATAAAGCTGTTTACCCAGGCAATGATTTCATGTCCTCTCTATAATGCAATTGCTTTTAAAATCTAGAGGCAGCAAATATGTTGTACTTGCTGATATCAAACAAGCTTTTCTTGCTATTAAATTACTGACTGAAGAGTATAAGAATATTTGTGTGTGTGTATGTGTATGTGTGTGTGTGTGTATGTGTGTGCGTGTGTGTGTAGAGAATGATGAAATTGTTACTTATCGTTACACTTCTTTAGTTTTTGGACTTGTCAGTAGCCCATTTATTTTGCATTATGTCATGCGTTTTCATGCCTCTAAATTTCCCAATGATTTGTGCTCAAAGCTGCTAGCTAAAAATTTTTATGTGGATAATTTCTTTTATAGCAGTAATGACCGTGAGGAATTAGAGTATGTTTATAAAGAAGCGTGTGTGAGGATGAATGAAGCTTCCTTTTTTTCTAAGAAGTTGGAATTCTAACTTGCCAGAATTGAATTCTAAATTTTCATCAGATGAAAGATTAACTGACCATGGTTGTCCAGAAGGGAAAGTGTTTAGGCTATCAGTGTCATTTAGAAAATAACACCGTAAGTGTTGCAAAAGTTGATTGTGATGTTATGGCTAATACAAAAAGACTTATTTTATCTGCTATTTCCTCTGTTTTTGACCCTGTAGGCCTTGTTTTGCCTCTTACCGTTAGTGGTAAAATATTGATGCGCTACATATGGAGCTTGAATCATAAAGTTGATTGGGATACTGTTTTGAGTGCTGAGGTTATTGATGATTGGAAAAGAGTGGCTACTTCTCTTAATGCGGCTTATAAGATATCACTTTAAAAGAATGGTACTCAACAAGGATAATGAGTATGGCATTCATATTATTTATGATAGTTCCAAAACTTCTTATGGATTTGTTATATATGCTTGTTGTGATGGTTTATATAATTTAAATTTTGCTAAAGCCAAAATGGCTCCTTTAAAGGAGCTTAGTATTCCGTGCCTTGAACTCATGGCTGTAGTACTAGCATTTAAATGTTTGCTTATATATATATATATATATATATATATATATATATATATATATATATATATATATATATATATATATATATATATATATATATATATATATATATATATATATATATATATTATATATATATATATATATATATATATATATATATATATATATATATATATATATATATATATATATTATATATATATATATATATATATATATATATATATATATATATTATATATATATTATATTATATATAAATTATATATTATTATATTTATTATTTATTATTTAGGTTAGCCAATGCAATTGAAAGATAACACTTTATTTAAAAACACCCTAAAGCAACAAGTAATGCAGTATTAATTACATAATGTTAAAAAAACAAGCTTTCGCTCCGCTTTGGAGCCTCTTTCAGGTAGAAACTGTTGTGGCTATCTTCTTATTGAAGCTTTATGCTTTCAGTGCTGTAGTTGGTTGTTGCATAATGTTTTAAAGAAAGGAGAATGGAGCATAATAACGTTTTGTAGATGATCAATTTTGTAGTCGTCCTGTACTCTGGTTGTAGTTTGGTACATTTCGTATACAGAAGGATTCGGCTATTTTTCTTTTGTTGTAATTATTTATGTGTTTGATGATGCCACTATCGTTGAGATTTATAAAATGGTTGTTATCTTGTCTGTGTTGGGTGAGGGCTGAGTTTTGGTTGTCTATATTTAAGTCATGTTTATGTTGATATAGTCTTCTATTGTGGTCTGCATCACTTGTTGTTTTAGTGTGTTTTTAAATAAAGTGTTATCTTTCAATTGCATTGGCTAACCTAGGGTACAGCAAACAAATAATAAATATAAAGTGAGTGATTAATACTCTAAAATATTAAATAATTATATATATATATATATATATATATATATATATATATATATATATATATATATATATATATATATATATATATATATATATATATATATATATATATATTATATATATATATATATATATATATATATATATAATAATATTTATACATTCAATAACTACTTTAGGATCAAAATATAGCAGACTTGAAAATTCAAAATATTGCCGATTCAATTCTTATCGATATTGATAGGATTTCTCGGTGAGGTCACCGCAACCTAGTGAAATTCAACTCTTTAAAAACTCAGCTTATTCACATCTCCCTCTCTAAAACACCTCCAAATTTTCCTATCTTCTTTGAAGGCATTCCTTTCTCACCAGTAAATAACATAAACATTCTTGGTTTGAACATGAACCATAAATTATCTTGGAAATCTCAAATCACAACGGTTGCCAAGGTGGCCTCAAAGAAGCTGGGAGTTTTGTTGACACTGTTGAAATTTTTTCCTTCTGAACAGTTATTCCACTTATATAGAGGTCTTATCCGCCCTTGTAAGGAATACTGCTCTCACATTTGGGGGAGATCCGGTTCAATCTTTCTTTTGGACATAATAGAATCTAAGGCTAAAAGAATAATAAACTCTCCACAATTGCAAACTCTCTTGACACTCTTTCTTTACCACGTGACGTTGGTGTACTGTCTCTCTTTTACAGGTACTATAATGCTCATATGAGTTCAACCCTCGTATTTCGCCACCACTGCATCGCCCTCGAAGCACTTGAGGTGCCTTATTTGCACATGAACCTTGTGTGAGTATTGCAGACTCCAGGGTTTCTCGTTGTTGTGCCTTTTTCTTTCCTGCCACCTTCGTTCTTTGGAATTCTATACCATCTTCTGTTTTTCCTGCTTTCTCTTTTTAAAGCCTCCGTCTGCGCTCACCTGAGGTATATGCGTTAGTCTTGGGATTGAGTGTTTTATTTTTTTTAGACCAAAGAAAGGAAGACACCGAAGAAATAAGTAACGTGAAATCAGCCTGTACGTACCGGATATGGCAACGCAGAAAAGAAAATTCCCGTCGTAACAGGAATGATAAATGAAAAATTGTCAACGGTGATGTGTAGTTCGTGGTTCGGTAGAGCTATCGTCAGAAAAAGATTTCGTTAATCTGTACCAGTATACTGGATGCGTTGGAACTATAGTAAGAGTCGGCGATATGGTAATTGAAGCTCCAAATGTGCCAAAAATAGTTTGGTTCTTATTAAAATGGCAACGTCATTGCGCTCTATTTAACAAGTTATGTTTTTGGCTTGCGAAATATTTTAAACAGAGAAATTACACAATATTTGAAAAATACTTATTATTATTAAGAAACAAATACAGAACAGGAACTTGAAACAAATTAAATCCCGGTGGATTGTTCCAATTCTCGAAATTGTCAGAAGTAAATTATGAACTTCATTTTGCCTCAGGCCATTGTTATAATTTTGAAATAATTTTACCTTAAATTTAATCTTTCAACAGTTTTTTAGCTGTTACCGCCACTCACGGGCAGAGCCCTTTTCAAGATGGGGGCATAATTAAATATAAAAGAAAGCCCTCTCAATCCCGAACCTAAGGTAGATTTTGATTTTAATTCTACCAACGGTAGATCTTTTCTTCAAAGTAAGAAATTTGAAGCTCTTATTCTTTAAAAGATCAAACGTGCTGATGCTCTTTAATTAATTAAAACATTATTCGATATGACTATCCTCCCCTGTTCAGCACATTCGTCATCGTTCTTCCCTAGTTTTTTTTTTAGAAAGATAATATAGGTACAGTACTCACCGGGGTTTGAAAACAAAAAGTTTTTCTTCATCCATGCATATATCCCGTAATTTTTAATACAATACCAAATAAATTTTCTTAGTCCGACAGTATAGAAAGTACAAGAACAACATATTGTAAGAAAATGTAATACACTCATAAGCTGAACTTTATTTTAATATAATAAATTTGTATTTCATTTTATAAAGATTATATAATGGGAAATAAATGTGCAGAATTTGTCCTTGCTTCAACTATTACATCAATGTTTTGTTACAAATTTATTAAAGATATTCAAAGAGGTGTACCTATGGTAAAACGAATTTGTAACTTTTTCATTGCCGAGAATCCTGATTCTGAGAAATTAGTGTTTAAAAAAAAAAAAAAAAAAAAAAAAATATACTCAAGACTTCAAAATTTGCTATTAAAATGACTCTAGACGGGCTATATTCATGAACTGGTCATATTTCTTTGGTTTAGAGTTAGAGCCACAAAACAACACATCAACTGTTTGATACATAGTAAGAAATATTATTATATTAAGGAAATAATAATATAATAAGGAAATATTAAGGAAATAAACATGAAACAACAGAAAAAAAAATTTAATTTATATTTCAAGTTAATTAAGCGTTAGTAATCAAAAGGAATCAACTAAACATTTGAATACGCTAATTGCTGTTCTTAAATCCTAAAAAAAATTACAAATGTAATAAGGAAAAATAATAACAAAGTTGGACAAGGAAGACAACTGGAACAAACCATTCCTTCATGAGTCATTTCAAACTCGATTTGATTCGGATAAATGCAATAATCATCTGAAATATATATATATATATATATATATATATATATATATATATATATATATATATATATATATATATATATATATATATATATATATATATATATATATATATATTATATATATATAGGGGAGGGAAGTAGTGCTCCCGAGGCGATGAGATTACCCCCTATTGGGTATACGGGATGCTAAGGGTACTTTCCATCTTATCCCGGTGCCCAATGGTTCGCTCCCTTTCGCGCTCACCTTCTTCTACACTGAGTAGGCTCTCCTTTACACTCATAAAACATTAATACTAACACACCATTTAAAAAAAAAATATAATGGCCTCAACTTGGTAGATTCGGAGAAGCAACGGAAGGGAGGCTTCCAAAAATAGCCCCTCATCCACGCCTTCCCCCGTTACCACTTGGCAGTTGGTGGCCTCCGGTGATGGGGTTGGCGCTACCAAGACAAAGCTGCCAGCTTGTCCTGATGCATGGTCTATTTTTTTCATTAATTTCTGCAACTTTCGCGGTCTGCACTCCAATTTCCACTATGTTGAACATCACCTCTCTTCTTCTAGACCTCACTTCTTATTCTTTACCGAAACTCAGATGTTTGAGCGTTCTGATAGCAAACCCTATTCTGTTTCCTCCTATTGTCTCTATCTTCAATTTTCAGCCAAAGGCGGTTGTGCATACGTGCGCAACGATGTCGTTTGTTATCGTGTCTCTAATTTGGAGTCTTCAGAAATTTCCACCTTATGGCTTAGGCTTTCTTGGCATTCTACGACTAAATTCATTTGTTCTGTTTATTTATCTCCTAATTCTACTGACTATCCTAAATTCTTCGACTATTTAAACTCCAAAATAGAGCACATTCTCTCTTCTTCTCCTTTCTCTGAAATCCTCATAATAGATGATTTCAATGTTCACCACCGCCAATGGCTTTCTTCTAGTTCTCATGATACAGCTGGTGAACGTGCCTTCATTTTCGCTATCCAAAACGACCTTGAGAAGTTAGTTCAGCTCCCTACTCGTATCCCTGATCGTCTTGGAGATGAACCGAACATTTTAGACCTTTTCCTAACATCTAATCCTTCTCCTTATGCTGTTACTCTGGGTTCCTCAGATCACCTTCTTATCTCTCTATCCTCTTCTATCTCTTCAAGTTTTCCGTAGAAAAGACCCCTTCTATTGAAAGGGAACGTTTGTGTCACTTCGGTGCCACAAACTGGTCGGACTTGCGGTCGTACTTCTTCGATTTCCCGTGAAATGATTATTGCTTCCGTGGGAGGGGTCCCTCGGAGTGTGCTGAACGCATTACCGAGGTGATTTTCTCTAGTGTGGAGGCGTACATTCCATTTTCTTTCCCTCCTACTAAACCTAACAACCCTTGGTTTAACTCTACTTGTTTTAGCGCTATCCGCCTCAGGGATGTTGCCTTCAAAGATTACCATCGTCTTCAAACTCCAGAAACTCACGCTACTTATATTTCATCCCGGAATAGTTCAAAATCTATCCTTCGTAACACTAAAAACTCATTTCTCCGTTGAAAATGCAATAATTTTTCTGGTTCCTCTTCTTCACGTTCTTTCTGTCATTTTGCAAAAATATGTCAGCTCTAACTTTGCTTCTTCCTCTTTTCCTCCTTTAATATCTTCCGACGGCACAACTGCTGTTTTACCCTCTTCTAAAGCTGAATTCTTCCCTCAAACTTTTGCCTCTAATTAAACCTTAGACGATTCTGGAGCTATTCCTCTTCCTTCAGCCCCCTCCAACTCATTTATGCCTAAAATTAGAATTTCTTCTAAATATGTCTTTTCTGCTCTCTCGGAGCTTAATACTAAGAAGGCGCATGGGCCGGATGGTTTTCCTCCTGTGATTTTCAAAACTTGTGCTTCCGAGCTTGCACCCTGCCTCGGTAAACTATTCCGTCTTTGTCTCTCTAATTCAACCTTCCTTTCTTTCTAGAAACGTGCGCTCATTCAGCCTGTACCGAAGAAGGAAGACCCCTCTCAATCCTCCAACCACTGCCCTATTTATTTGACTTCCGTTCTCTCTAAAGTTTTCGAATCTATCCTTAACAGGAAGATTTGGAAACATCTCAATTCTTCTAATCTTATCTCTGATCGCCAGTATGGCTTTCCTAAGAAACGCTCTACTGGTGATCTTTCCCTTTTTTCTGACTCTTGGTCCTCAGCTCTTCGGCATTTTGGTGAATCTTTTGCTGTCGCGCTGGACATTTCGAAAGCCTTCGATAGAGTCTGGCACAAAGCTTTGATTTCTAAACTTCCCTCTTTCGGAATCTATCCTTCTCTTCGTGACCTTCTCTCTAATTTCCTTTCCTAATCGACCCAATCTTTTACAGAACTATGACATCTTCTTCGAAAACACTCAACTCAAATCTTCATCTGTCTTCAATATTCTAGGTATTTCTTTTTCTCGTGATCTTTCTTGGAAGATCACATTATTTCTCTCTCTAAACAATCTCCTAAGAGGTTGGGTGTTCTGAGGCGCCTTCGTGGTTTTTTTTTACGCCACACCAGTTGCTTGCTCTATATAGGGGTATAGTTCGCTCCTGTATGGAGTACGTCTCTCACATCTGGGGTTGGTTCCACACATACAGCTATTCTAGGGCTTTTCGTCTCATCAATTCTCCTGCTCTTACTAACTCTCTCCAGTCTCTTTCTTCCCGTCGAATTGTTGCATCACTTTCTCTATACTATCGCTATTACAACGGACATTGCTCTTCTGAACTTTCACGTCGCATACCTCCTCCATTGAGAAAGGCTCGGGCGACACGACTTTCTACACAGTCTCATCCTTCTCTCTTCAACTCTCCGACCCCAGACTTAACCGCTATGCTCACTCTTACATGTACTCTACTGGTAAAGTCTGGAACACACTCCTTTTATCTGTTTTCCTAACTTCCATTGACTTGCACACTTTTAAACGCCGTGTATCGGGTCACGTTTGCCCTTAGCGACCAGATTCCAAACATTTTCCAACTCTGGTAGAATTTGGTAAGCCTTCGTCCTTTGCTCACCAGAGGAGACATAAAAAAAATATAAAAATAAAAGTGTTTTCAATCAAACGATTTACATAATATAAAAAAGTATTATTTGATGAAACTCTATATAAGAAACTAAATTAAATATAAAGTAAAAAAAAAACATGATTTGTATACTACACAAGTAAGTAAAATAGCATTATTGAGAAATGATGATAAACGTTATATATTAGAAAATAATAAAAACACATTAGCTTTAAGACATTGTAATATAAATTACATTAAGGTTGGCGCTAACAAAAAAAATACATGTTAGGTTTAAGTAAGTTGAAAGTAAGGTATAATTAGTTGTAAGTTAAATGTAAGGAAAAAATACAAAAAAAAAAAATAAATAAATAAATATATTAAATTTAATTTTAGAGTGGAGAATAACAACAAAATATTTTATACATATAAATATTAATTTAATTTTTTATTTTTATAAATTTGATCGGGGAATGAATCATTCTCACATTCAAAAAAAAAAAAATGTGTGGTAGAAAAGAAAGTACACATATATATAATTTTATTGTACTTGAGGTGTGACCTTTTTGACTCAGAACCTCTTTCTCTAATATTAAATCCTTATTAAACTTATAGTTTAAAATTATCGGATAACACATATTTTTGGAATTGTGGATTTCTTTAAAAGACAAAATAGAAATTTTAATTACCGAAAATTTATTAAAATTTTTAGAATATTAATATAAAATAATGAATTGTCTGACGAATATTATGAGACAATTTATCAAACGGGTCGAGGCTACTGCGACGCGTCTTAGCAAGATAGAAAATATAAATTTAATAATTACATATCTATTATAGTTGTGACTCAAAATAGGTTCCAACTAAGATATCATGAAAGGAAAGTTGTTTACATATCAGAAATGGGTTTGTACGAATTAATAATTTAATTTAAATTACATATCGCTAAAAGAATAAAAAAGTTTTAACACAAGATGTTTATATTGAGATAAATTAAATTACAATGAAATAAATTGTGAGGGGGGGCCCTGAAACGGGGCCCCATCTATGAAAAGAATTTTCAAACAAATACTATTTTTATAAAAGAATCAGGTTTATATTCTTCAAAATTACCCAAATTAAAATATAATGAATTAAATACTAAATGGGGACCTGGTAGGGCCCCATTCAAGAAAATTCTTCATCCAAATACTATTTTCATAAATGAATCGAGATTATATTCTTCAAAATTAACACATGTTGAAAAGGAAGATAAATTAACATAAAATGAAACCAAAACCGATGGGGGAGTCGAAATGAAACCCACCACTTCTATTACACAATTTTCAAAATCAAACAGATTTTATAAATGAATCTAGTTTCAAGTACCATTTACAAAAAGGCTCCGTTTTAAGGCTATTCGAAAAATATATAGATATTGAAGATAAATTTGAAGTAAAAATTTCAAACAAGTACTATTTTCATAAACGAATCCGGATTATGTTCTTTAATATTATCTTCTAAATTACCTCAATCGAAAGAATGGTGTTTATAAGATAATTTAACGTATAATGAAATAAATTGTGAGGGAATGGAGGGGTGGGGGTGAAACGCTCTTTCCTCTTTGAAACACATTAAAACATTTTTTCTCTATAATAAATGGATAACATTTCAATGCATTGGAAAAATGAAGAAAATAGTAATCAGTGTTAGAATTAACCTAAAGTATATGTATTGTTGATACTGTATGAAAATACTCTTTGTTATGATTTAGTAAAGACTATGTTCTATGTGATAAACATTGTGTATTCTCATTCTGTCAATGGTATCTCGTTTATTGTACCAGGAGTTATATTGTGTTATACATGTAAATAAAGGCCTAGATAAGAACTGCTGTTTGTCTCTGTGTCCTGCCCTAGGTAACATTTATATTTATATTTCCGCCATCATGACAAATAATATAACAACAGGTTATGGGCCCAGGCGTTTATATTTCGATGGCGATGTAGAAAAATATGAGTTGTGGGAAGTTAAATTCCTAGGGCATTTAAGGCTGCAGAATTTGCTGCACGTGATAAGTGATTCTACCGCTGATGTTGATAGCGATGCAAATGCAAAAGTTTTTGCAGAGTTAGTGTTAGTCCTAGATGATAGAAGTTTATCCCTTATCATAAGAGATGCTAAGGATGATGGCAAGAAAGCCTTGAAAATATTACATGACCATTATTTGGGTAGCAGTAAGCCTAGAGTTATAGCTTTATATACAGAGCTAACTTCATTGAAATTAGGCAGTGATGAAGATGTTACTGATTACATTTTAAGGGCAGAGACAGCAGCTACATTTTTGAAATCAGCAGGTGAAACTGTAAGTGATAGTTTACTTATAGCTATGGTTTTGAAAGGCCTACCTTCAGGGTACAGAACTTTTTCGACGGTAATTATTCAGAAAGAGAAAGCCATGACATTTAGTGAATTTAAAGTAGCTCTAAGAAGTTTTGAAGAGACAGTAAAGAGCCAACAGGCAGATATTAAACCAGAAGAAAATGTTATGAAGATAAAAGTTACGTGAAATGTTTTCCTTGTGGTAAAATAGGGCACAAGCAATTTGAATGTACAGAGAAACTCAACAATCATCAGATTAATAAGCAAGCTAATAGAGGAAGAGGGGGACATAGAAAGTATTATAAAAGATGGTTTGTTAATTGTAATTCACAAACTCATGATGCAGAATTTTGTAGAGAAAATAATTCCGCTAAGATTGCAAAGGATGAGAGTCAAAGTGATGAGAGCCATTCTTATGCATTTATAATTAATGAAATGGGTAATGTAGGACACACACCAAGTAATTTACTTGTAGATTCTGGCGCTACCTCACATATTTTATGTGATAAGTCAAAATTTATCAGCTTTGAAGAAAACTTTGACCCCTCAAATCATTTTATTGAATTGGCCGATGGGAGCAGAATGAATAATGCTGCAATTGGGAGAGGCCATGCTAAAGTATCAATATGTGATGTTAATGGTAAGTGTCATAGTATTTTATTGAAAAATGCTCTTTGTGTACCATCATATAAACAAGATATATTTTCAGTGCAGGCAGCTGCGAAGAATGGAGTTTCTATAAATTTTACACCAAAATTTGCTGAATTAGTAGCACCTGATGGTACAGTATTTAATATTAAGAAGACAGGAGGTTTATATTTCCTGAACAATATTGGTATTAAGAAAATGGGTTCTTATAGTTTGCAAGACTGGCATAAAATTATGGGCCATTGTAATGTTCAAGATGTTTTAAAACTTGAAAGTGTAGTAAATGGTATGAATATAATTAGTAAAGGAAATTTTGATTGTAGTACTTGTGCTTTGGGCAAAATGACTCAGATTAGAAATAGAGAAGCTGAAAAATATACTACTGGTATATTAGAATTAGTATATTGTGATTTAGCAGGTCCTATTGATCCTGTTGCAAGAGATGGTTTTAAATATGCTATTTCTTTTGTGGATGACTATTCTGGTGCAATTTTTGTATATTTATTGAAGAGTAAAACTGATACGATTGCTGCAACAGAAAAATTTCTAGCAGATATTTCCCCATATGGAACTGTAAAGAGGTTGAGGTCAGATAATGGTACAGAGTTTACCTCGACAGACTTCAAATCACTCCTCATAAGGAATCGTATAAAGCAGGAATTTTCAGCACCATATTCCCCACATCAAAATGGTAAAGTTGAGCGTACATGGAGAACTATTTTTGATATGGCTAGATGTTTATTATTGGAAGCTAAATTGCCAAAAAATTTATGGACTTATGCAGTGAAAACTTCAGCGTATAATCGCAATAGGTGTTATCATTCAAGAACAGGTAAAACTCCGTATGAAGTAATAACTGGAAGAAAATCAAATTTACGTAATATGCATGTGTTTGGATCAATTTGTTATGTATACTCACAAGAGAAAAAGAAAGTAGATGCACACAGTAAACAAGAAATTTTTGTTGGGTATGACAATGAAAGCCCAGAATATCTAGTATATTTTTCTGAGCAGAACAATATTAAGAAAGTAAGATATGTCAAATTTACAGAAAAATTTGGACAAGAAGAAGAAACACCTGAATTTGAATATGGATATATAAGACCAAGAACTCAAGAAGATGGATCTACAGAAGAAGAAAAAGAGGAACATAATAAAGAAGAATTAGGTGAAAATGAAGAACAGGAAAACAGAAATCCTAAGAGAGAGAGAGAAATAACCCAAAGTATCTTGAAGACTATGTTAATGATATTGATCAAAATTTATTAAATGTTAATTATTCTGTGGATTATTGATATAGAATGACTAGTGTGCCAAAATCTTATGAAGAAGCTTAGTATTAGAATCTTAGTATTAGTGGTTATGCTTTTCAGTTAAAATATACTGGATCTCTAATTTCATGGAAAAGCAAAAAGCAAAGGGTTGTTGCATTGTCAACATGTGAAGCTGAATATATGGCATTAACATGCTGTATACAAGAGGCTAAATTTTTAAGACAATTGTTATCTGACATGCAGGGTTTTAACAAAGAAAGTGTTATTGTAAATGTTGATAATCAAGGTGCTATTTCATTAGCTAAAAATCCTATACATCACCAGAGATCTAAACATATAGATATTAGGTATCATTTTATTAGGAATGAAATTCAAAATGGTATTGTAGATTTAAAATATGTAAAGTCTGAAGACAATGTATCTGATATATTTACTAAACCTGTATCAAAAAGTAGGTTATTAAAATTTGAAAACATTAGAGGTATACTTTAGCTTAAGTGGGGGTGTTAGAATTAACCTAAAGTATATGTATTGTTGATACTGTATGAAAATACTCTTTGTTATGATTTAGTAAAGACTATGTTCTATGTGATAAACATTGTGTATTCTCATTCTGTCAATGGTATCTCGTTTATTGTACCAGGAGTTATATTGTGTTATACATGTAAATAAAGGCCTAGATAAGAACTGCTGTTTGTCTCTGTGTCCTGCCCTATGTAACATTTATATTTATATTTCCGCCATCATGACAAATAATATAACAACAATCAGAAACATCATTTTCTATTACCATCACCAAACTGTAGAACTCTGAATATTGGGGAATCAGGATTTGGAAAAACAATTTACTTTAGAGATTACTTCTTCTAAACGGATGGTTAGACTATAAAAATATTTTTATACTCGGGAACAGTGGCGGCTCGTCTATAAGGGCTCCAGGGCTGCAGCCCCTCCAAATTGAAAATACGAGGCGTAGAATGTTGATATAAATATGATTTTTTTTATCAGAGAAAAGTGATTTAAATTCATTTTTTTAACAACTTAATACATAAAAAGTATAAATCAATAAAGAAAATTTGAATTAAATGCCTTTTGCAACTGCAAATTTTTGGGTACGATATTTTTTTCAACGCATTGCATTATATAAAATATGGGCTGTAAATTCTCAGTCCTAAATTAGACCAAATTTTTTGTTCCTAAATAATAGGACAGATATAGCAACTTATGAAAAAAAGTATGACAAATTACAATAGCAGTTTTTGTCAAGTTGCCAGTTTGTCTTTCCTTTACTTTTTAGCAACATGGAGATTATTTTCGAATGTTTAAACATTTTAATGTTGCCAGTTGTCCTAAAAAGGACAGAGCGTAAAGAATACAAACACTAAATAACACAACTTGTTATAGAACGTGGTGCGGTGGAGATGTTTTTTTTTCTTGTGAAAGAAAAATTACGGATTTATTGTTTTTTTTTGTTGATATATATATATATATATATATATATATATATATATATATATATATATATATATATATATATATATATATATATATATATATATATATATATATATATATATATATAAAGGGCCAGACTGCACTTTAGTCCACACAAATATTACAAATACTACTTAATGTACATTAAAAAGGATAACATTTTTGAAATCCTTGAAGAATTGTGATAAAGGAAAAGTGGGAATTAAAAAAAAAATATTATATTAAATTTATTTACTAAGTACATTATAGTGCTTTAATTGCCTCGATGACATCGTTCGTCTGGCAGCGTAAGTGTGACAGCGTCTTTTCCCGAGTTAAATATCTCAAAATTGCAGTAGGATGAATTTTTCGATTAAGTAAGAAAATTTTTTTAAAAAAATTTAAATATATGTGTTATATGGCCGTATTTTTAAATAAGAATATCAGGAAGCTTTCCAGAATAAGTAAGGTGCGTTTGAAATTTATATATATATATATATATAATATATATATATATATATATATATATATATATATATATATATATATATATATATATATATATATATATATATATATATATATATATATGTATATATAATAGTTTGCAATTTACACACACACACACACACACACACATATATATATATATATATATATATATATATATATATATATATATATATATATATATATATATATATATATATATATATATATATATATATATATTAAACTTGCAAACCCCTCCTTACCAAGTTTACACGAGCCGCCACTGCTCGGGAAATCTTTATACTAGCCGGAATGCAAATTTTTAAAATCAGTATTCGATAAAGGATATAATAAAAATGGAGTTCTTGATTTATTGAAGAATGGAAGAGGAAATATTGATTCGTTTATGAAGAGATTATTAGCGAAGAAATCAAAAACAAAATATAAAGTAAACTACTATGAAGATTCTGAGAATATTTCTGATAAAAAAAATGTCAATAACAAGAAGAAAAATTTATTTGCATTCGATGATATTACTGATTCGAATCAGGTAAAGCGGAAGATTTTTATACAAGAGGAAAACATAACAATACAAGCTCTATTTGTGTAAATCAATATTATTAAAAACTTCCTCATCAAAGAATATGATACATTGCTAATATTATTATTATCTAAATTAAATTTACAAAATCTTTCCAATGATTTGGTTTCAAAAGATATGGATTGGGAAGAATTTCTAGAGTTCTGTAGCACAGTCTGAAAAGAACCATTTAGCTACATTGCAATAAATAAAAATTTATCACAAACAGAAGGAAAATACCAAAAAAATTTCAATCAGATCTACATTCCTAAAAATACAACTCGAAAAGCTCATTGGGAAAATTTCATTGAGACTAATTCAGTAAACTTAACCCTTAAAAGTCAAAAATATGTTAATGAATTGAGATTATTTTTAAAAACAAAAACGGGTTTGGGATTATTAAATTCGATGTTAAAGAAACTTCTTTTATCAGAAATACATTTAAATTTGCTTAATAATGTCCCATCGAATAATGCTTAAAACAGATCTCATAATAAATAACACGGGAAAATATTAGTATTGCGGACCAGGTACGAAAACACAGAAAAGGTTAAAAGGAGGATATAAAGGTGTCAATAGTTTAGGCAAGGTCTGTAAACAACATGATATAAATTTTTTGAAACATAAACCTACTAAAGATAGAAATGCAGCGTATGATTTATTAGCAAGACAAGCTAGTGAAATTGCTCTAGATGACAATGAACTGAATAATGAACGAAAAGATGCGAGATTAGTAACAGGTGTCATGGAATGAAATCAACAATTAGGAATGGTTTTATCAAAAAACGTTAAAATGAGTTCACGGAAGTGGGTCAAAAATTAAAAGAAAAATATTTTAATCCTCAAAATTTCTTTTCGGAAATAAAAGACTTGGTACGAAAAAGTGGATTATCTTCCAAGATAGTTACAAATTGGTTAAGTCGTCAGAATGTATATAGGCCTACAATACATAAACCGATACAACATAAATTTAGAACAAGAAGGGTAATTGTGTCTAGTGTTGACGATCAGTGGCAGGCTGATTTAGTAGACATACAAAAATATAAAATTCGAATATAAAAATACTAAAGAAATACATAAGCAGGCATAGATTTATTCAATAAATGCGTTTGGCTACTCCAATTAAAAGGAAAACGGGAAATGATATTGCGGAAGCAATATATATATATATATATATATATATATATATATATATATATATATATATATATATATATATATATATATATATATATATATATATATATATATATATATATATATATATATATATATATATATATATATATATATATATATATATATATATATATATATATATATATATATATATATATATATATATATATATATATATATATATATATACAGAACGCCACCACCACTTACGGGCAGAGCCCTTTTCAAGGAGGGGGCACACACACATGCACAAAGCTCATTCAAACACACACACACACACACACACACACACACACACACACACACACACACCTAACGCACAGCCCTCAGGTGGGCGCAGACGGAAGACTTGAAGAGTGGAAGATTAAATACAGGAGGAAAAATAAATGATGGTAGAGAGTTCCACAAAATAGAGGTGGCTGGAAAGAAGGAGGTACCACAACGGGCTAGCCTGGGATTTCCTACGTCCACAAAAAATTGGTGCGAAAGCAGGGCACCCCTTGTGCAACGAGGACGACGCAACGGTGGAGGAATGCGAGAGGCCAATTCCCTCGAGCACCTGCCATTGTAGTACCTGTAGAAAAGATAGCGCGCCAACGTCACGTCGCAGAGACAGAGGGTCAAGTGAGTTTGAAAGTAGGGGACAGTTTATTAATCTCTTAGCTTTTGACTCAACCCTATCCAGAAGAGAGGAGGAGCCGGAGCCCCCCCAAATGTGAGAACAGTACTCCATACAAGGACGAATAAGACCCTTATATATTTGGAGTAACTGCTCAGAAGAAAAAAATTCTCGTAATCTGAACAGGACTCCCAGCTTCTTAGAGGCCGCTTTAGCAACCATTGTGATATATGGTTTCCAAGACAGTTTGTTGTTTATGTTTAGACCAAGAATGTTAATGTTATTTACTGGTGAGACAAGAGCCATCGAAGAGGATAGGAAAGTTAGGTGGTGTTTTTGAGAGGGAGATGTGAAGAAGATGAGTTTTTAAAGAGTTGAATTTTACAAGGTTGCTATGACCCCACCGGGAAATCCCATCCAGATCGGCAAGAATAGAATCGGAAAGTTGAAGACGAGAAGCAAGTCTAGAAGCAAAAGAGGGAGCAGATTTTAAATGAGTAGAAGAATGCAGAGTTGAATCATCAACATAAGAGTGAACAGAGTTAGAAGTGCAGTGGAGAAGATCGTTAATGAAAAGCAAGAATAAGGTTGGAGATAAAA
>SEYY01000248.1:30691-60691 GCA_009176605.1 Armadillidium nasatum
GCTACCGAAGTTGACGCCATTATTGATTTTTTTTTTATTTTAGAAAAGGGTGTTAGTATTATTGTTATGAGAGTAAAGGAGAGCCTGCTCCGTGTAGAAGAAGATGAGCACGAAAGGAAGCGAACCATTGGGCACCGGGTTGAAATGGGAAGTACCCTTAACATCCCGTATACCCAAAGGGGGTAATCTCAAAAAAAAAAAAACTTTTTAAAAAATATATATAATATATATATTATAATATAATTATATATTAATATATATATATTATAAATATAATTATTATTTATATATATTATATATATAAATATATATCATTATATATATATTATATATATATATATATATATATATATATATATTATAATATTATATATATATATATATATTATATTATATATATATAATATATATATATATATATATATATATATATATATATATATATATATATATATATTAATATATTATTATAAATATATTATATTATGTTATTATATATATATATATATATATTTATATATATACATATATAATATATATATATAATATATATATATTAATATATATATATATATATATATATAATAGATATATATTATATATATATATATATATGCGATGTCCCTGTTTTTTCAAGAGCAAGTAGTAATAATCCACACTGGATCACACAAGATCTGAATGACCTTGCTTGTGATTTTTATCTACCTAAGCAAGAGTCACAGCTCCTGGCATCTCGGCTTAAAGAGTGGAACCTCGTAAAAGCAATTGTAAAGATCACCAGTTTCAGGACACAAAACAAGAACCTTGCTTCATTATTTGACGTAGAAAACAGATTGTTCTACCGCACAAATGTTTCTGGCTTCTTCTTCTGCCTTGGTTTTCCACAAAGTCCCTCAGATTGGTGCCTTTTCATTGCCTCTTCAAAGAGAAGTTTGCATGCTGTATTTCTACACAAAGGTAATGAGTACCCGAGGATCTTTATTGCCCATTCAGTTCATCTGAAGGAGTCGCATGAGGATCTTAATTTGGAAGTTGTCAAGTACAACCAGTACCAGTGGAGTCTCTGTGTGGACTTTAAGGTCATTGGGCTCCTTATAGGTATGCAAGCGGGCTTCACAAAGTAATGCTGTTTTCTCTGTCTTTATGATAGTTTGACTGTGTCCAAACACTACAAACAAAAAAGATTTTAGACCTAGGAGCTCTTTCGTTCCTGGTGAGTACAGTGTACATTTGGTGGACATAAAAAATGTGCTTCTTCTTCCTCTTCATAATAAATGTAATAAATATAATTTTTTTAATGCTTTGAATAAAAATTGCGCTGCTTACCAGCACTTGGGTAATTTATTCCCAACTCTGAGTTCTGATAAACTCAAGTAGGGCATCTTCGATAGACCTCAGATCCGACAAGTGCTTAAGGATAATCATTTTGAGGAGTTTCTTACTTTAAAGGAATGGATAGCATGGCAAACATTTAAGTCATTCTGCCATGGCTTCCTTGATAACACGTGGGTACCAGGTTACGAAAATTGTGTTTAGGAGTTGTTACTGTCTTATGAGGAAATGGCATGCCGAATGTCACTCAAAATTCATTTTCTCCACTCCCACCTCAATTTCTTCCCTCCTAACTTCAGAGCAGTGAATGATGAGCATGGAGAAAGGTTCCACCAAGAAATTTCTAAGACGGAAATCAGATACCAAAGCAAGTGGAATCCTGCATGATGAGGGATTTCTGTTGGATGCTCTTGCTGAGACGTCCCAGATGGAAAGCACAAGAGATTGTACAAAAACACTCATTCCTAACTGTCTATTATTAGCTAATTTATTTTTGTTGATAGAATTATCCAAGTATTTTTGTTAAATAAATGTTCTGAATCAATGTTTTCTTTCTGTAATAAACTTTTGCAACAGATAAAATAAATACATTATAGTTTGAATTTACATGCAGTATAATGAAATTTGCTGTAGAAAAAAACTAGAAGTCATAGAGCAAAACTGATTAAGAAATTTGAATTTATTACAATGAATTTTGTAAGAAACTCCTATTCACACTCTTGCCTCAGAGCAAAAAGGAAAAAAGGAAAGGAATATATATATAAAAATATAGGAAGGCGATATTATATATATATATATAATATAATATTAATATGTATATATATATATATAATATATATATAATATTATTATATATATATACTATATATATATATTATATATATATATATATATATATATATATATATAATATATATATATATATATTATAATATATATATATATATATATATATATATATATATTATATATATATATATATATATATATATATATTATATATATATATATATATAATATTTAAATTAACTACCTGTAACTTACATTTCTTGAAAAATGATTTTGTGGTGGTCTTATTAGAGAGTTTGGAGAACGAAGGTGTGTATGTTATCTTCTTGTACTCGATATACTATCAAGAGTATCACACGCAGCATAGTAAATTTGGTGCTTATATATATTTATATATATTTATTAATATTTTATTATATTATATAATTTATATATAATATATATATATATATATTTATATGTAATTATGTGTATATATTTTGTGTGTGTGTTAATATATATATAAATAACATCAATTAAATCTCAATTGAAATACATCAATTAATTATCACTTAACTACCACTGCCATCTATCGCACCATCATCACACCTACCACTATCATCACCATCATACTATCACTATCCAATATAATTTATATATTATATTATATATAATATATATATATATATATATATATATATATATATATATTAAGCTATTAAAGAAAACTAAATCGCTCGTTTTCCAGATTATATTAATCGATTCTTTTTAAAACGACTTTTAATAAAATAATAAAAAAATAAAACTCTAAAAAGAAGATAACATTAGTTTTAAAAAAAGCAAATCAGTAGAACAGAGAGTTAAAAAGTTAATCATGACGTTTCAGAGAAACTACCCCTCCCCCTCATCAGACATAACTGGACTAATAGACACTTAAAGCTGCCACGAAATCTATGTTTGTTCAAATGTATGAAAAAATCAGAAAAATGAGACGACAAATTATGTAATCTTACACATTGTATGCCAAATCTATCTTCTTTTCATAATCGAAAAATCTAAATAAATTGGTGGAATCATTCTTTATAAGAAGTTGCATTTTAACTGGATATCCAAGAAACATTTTTAAGCAACTTTCAATACAAAGAACAGTAACCAGATTACATAATTTATCGCCACATTTTTTCAGGATTTTTTTTTTTAAAAAAAATTGGAAACACAAAAGTTTCTTGGCTGCTTTCAGTGTCTATTAGTCTGGTTTGTCTGATGTTAGGAAGGGATAGACTCTTTTTAACTTTCTGTTCTTGTTATATACTTTCTTAATCCTAATGTTCCCTTCCTTTAAGTCTTTATTTTTTGTAATTTTATTATATAAAATAATCCGATATATATATATATATTATTAATATATATATATAATATATTATATATATATTATTATAATAATATATATATATATATTATATATATTTATATATATATATATATACCCTTGACTTATTTGCAAGTGTCAATTCCCCAAGAATATGAAAAATGGAACTTAATTCAGTAAAATAAAACCAGAATGTTTTCATAAAACCACATAAAATAAAACCAAAAATCTTATCATTCTTTATAGGAAATAATGCTCACGATCAGTAAAATCGCAAGAAAGAAAATTCGTAGAAAATATATGTATAGAAAATATAAAGAATCTTTATATTTCTGAGAATCCGCTTTTTGATGACTTTCTTAATAATTCTTTAATTTTGAAAAATAATAATTTTTTAAATAAATCTGTATATTGTTTAAATAGCATATAGTAATGGATTCTAGTATTTTAAGTCGTGACTTCTTATAAAAATTTTTGACTTTGTTTTGATTAGCATCTGAAAGATAGAAGAGAGCTTGTGCTTAATCATTTTATGAGATTTAATGTAAACTTTTTGATTTTATTTTATTGAAAATATTACTATGGGATGCACACACACGCACACAAGCAAACAAACACTTTATATATACCTATATAGTAGTGTATGCCACACTTTTGTCGAGTGGCACTGAGGGGAGTGCCAATGTCACAAGGGGAAAAGAGAGGGGGGAATATCCACGTTCATTCCTGGGCTATATTGTGGTTTTGTGGTTAAACGCAGTTAACCACAAAGGGTAAAAAGATTCTCACCCTCTTTCTTGGGCGATTTTTTTTGGCGGTTTGTGGTTTTTAGAATTAATTATTTTTATGGTTAATCAGTTTTTAAGGTTATTTTGGGGTCAAGGACCCCTTTAAGGGTTAACCTCAATTAACTTCAAAGGTACAGACGTTCTTTCCTGAAGGAGATAGAGAATAAGGGAGTAGAAAGAATGAAGAAGAAGAAGGAGAAGGAGAAGTAAAGAAGGGGAATAAAAGAGAAAGGAGGAGAATTTTACCTATGGGACAAGACATTTTACCTTTGTACCATGTTATTTATTTTCTTATCTCACATTTTCTAGCTTTTTTCTTCAATGTCTATCAGCCTCACGTGTCACTAAGGTCACGTGTCGAGGGTAATGTGTATTTCATCTAGCGTGAGAGTACTTACATACAACTATACAACCATATTCTCACTTAGTTGTATATCTCTTTTTTATCGTATGACGCTATTTTTCCCCTTAGCCTATGACGTTACCACCACCACCTGTTGTTAGTACGTGGGAAATGTCACCCAGGCACCTGCCATCTCCGTTACCATGGTAACTAAGCCAAAATAATTATTATTATGCCTATAGACGATTGTTCACAGTCACCATCATCATCATTATGATGGAAGAACGATCCCTCGCAGAATCGGACTCTGTCAGAGAAAAAAAAAGAAGAGAGGAAGGAGAGGAGGAAAAGGAAAAATATAATATAAAGGAGGAGGAGGAGGAGGAGAAAAAATATAAGAAAGGAGGAAGAGGAGAAGAAAAAAGATAAGAAAGGAGGAGGAGGAGGAGGAGGAGAAGTAAAAAATATTAGAGTAGAGGAGGGGAGAAGGAAAAAATATAAGGAGGAAGAGGAGAATATATATTCTCTATCTAAATTTTTATTAAATGATATAAATCTTTATGTACATTAAAACATTAAATCATGTAAATTACTTCACCGTACATGCATACACAAATGTACACTTAAATTCCCAATGTAAACACATATTTAAGCATTCTTGACACATAATAAATATAATTTAGTAAACGTATAAATCATAGATTAAACATTACCTTAAGCTCAAGATTCTAGTATTTTAAACTGGTATGTTTCTGCACAACTCTCCAGGTCACAAGACATACTAGACTAAATAATTTTTTCATCAGATACAATAAAGCAGTGGTTTTCAACCTTTCTTGAATGACGCCTCCTTTTGCAATATGAAACAACCCTCACGTCCCTCCCTTAATTTAATAAATTTTTTCATCAGATACAATAAAGCAGTGGTTTTCAACCTTTTTTGAATGACGCCTCCTTTTGCATTATGAAGCAACCCTCACGTCTCTCCCTTAATTTGTTTTGTGGTGAAATGTTTAAAAATATATAAATAATAATAAGAATAATATTTCTTACATTTTTTCATGTACTGTATAACAAAATTTAAAATTAGTGAGAGGCTGGCACAGTTTTGTTTTTTACCAATTCCAATATATTGAGTTTATATCGGACAGGGCACATCTAAGATCGCTTTCCACTTCAAGTTGTCATCATTGTTTCGTTTTTATTAATGTTAAAGAAAACGGTACAAGAATAAGTAATGCTTGGATGTCCATCTTTGGGTACGGATAAAGGTAATTAATCCAAAATTCTTCAAGACTCATAACTTGAAATTCATCCTTGGCATTTCTGTCGTTCTTGAAATCTAGAGCCTCTTCCTGCAAACACTCCTTTAATGAGTCGTTGTTGATTATAAAGGGATTTCGCGTCAATTTCGAGCATGAATCATCCAAAGAATGATCAGGAAAATAATGCAATGAATTTACTTGCTTACCTCATGGTAATTGAAATCGTTATTTTGAAGCAGATTTTTGGGTCTATAAAAAGATGAAAGTTCTCAGGCTAAATTCGATGGTTCTAAAGCTGTATTTTCTCAAGAAATATCCTAACTACGTCACATGATGACAATGTTAGAGCTTTATCCTTGTAGCTTCATGCTGAAGTTATTCAAAGCTTCAAAAAATATGAAAGGTAGGCTATTGACAAAATATTGTTTTCTTTAGTGAAAGGGTCATAGAGTTCTCGTTTTTTTCTGATTCAATAGAAACATTTGTACTTTGGATCTTAGTTCAAACAACAGATCTAACATATTACCTTTTTACAGTCAATGCACTTTGGTGTGAAAAGTATAGTGTTATGTTCGGCCCCAAGATCTACATAGAGATTTGAAAAAAGTCTAGACTTTACATAACTTTTACGGCTTGTAAATTCAGAAATTATTAAGATCAATCAATAAAATTTTAGCAACCAAATCTTGTCTGTGGATAAGGTTGTGGGTTCCAATTACAGCTGGAGATTTTTCTTTTGCAAACTTGAGAAATCCTGAATGAGAACCAATCATAACTAGTGCACCATCAGTGCAGATCCCAACAACTTTTTCTCATGAAAGTTCATTTTCTTCAAAACATTCACTAACACTTATTATATCACAGGCTTTTGATGTTGTTTTTAAAGCTTTTGAAAACAGCATCTCTTCTTTTAAGCTCCTGCTATCAATAAAGCAGCAATGAACTATTAACTAACAGCAATGGGACTAACCTTTGACTTTATGTTGTTGGCAAGATCTTCAAGCCGACATTTCAATGTGTTAATTATCAGAGAGAGGGATTTTTGGCAACTTTTGCTGGTGTTCATCACCGAGAGCAATTTCAGTATCAGTTAGCATGCACGGTTTAACGAGTTTTTCGCCGATTATGTGTGCTTTCTTTGCTTTTGCTATGAAGAGGGTCAGTTCATGTAAAGCTTCCAAAATATTTGTTTCTTCTTCATAAAAAGCACCTGTATAATCAAGTTTCATGCGTTTTAATGCACCATATACTACAACAAAAATTCCTTGGGCTTGTCTTTCAGCCCTGCATGATTTGCCTTCAAATGCCTCTGTAAACGAGCGGACCTTATGGCGTCATTATTAAGAACAAAATGACACACAAACACATTGCTGCAATTGAATTCCGTTTCATAAAAATTCATTTTTAATGTAATAATCACTATTCATTTTTTCCTTTAACATAATGAAACCGTGCGAAAAATGATCAAATTAAAAAAAGAACTCAGAAAACAAAACACGAAAATAACAAAGCCCATACACATCAAAATATTTTTGGCGATGGTTAACCTGATAGTGAAAAACCAAAAAGGTAAAGGAAACCATGACACCAAAAAAAGAAAATAGCGTTTCGTAATTGAAAATATTGTATGTCTGGCAGATATAAAATATCGGTTGCAGAAAACGTAGAGTGACGTAAAAATTATATATATATATATATATATATATATAATATATATATATATATATATATATATATATATATATATATATATATATATATATATATATATATATATATATATATATATATATATATATATATATATATATATATATATATATATATATATATATATATATATATATATATATATATATATATATATATATATATATATATATATATATATATATAGAGAGAGAGAGAGAGAGAGAGAGAGATCATTTATCGGAAATTAGATATATGAAAATTCATAATATTCCCAAAGAAAATTTATCCACGCTTCCCTAGAAAGAGATTCACGGCTCCTTAGGGGGTACGCCAAACCGGTTGAAAACCCCAACTATAAAGGTATAAGTTAATATTTCATTGCCTGAGGGTATTTAGATAACGAAAAGGCAATTAAGCTTAGGCTCAGCCGCAGAGCAGATTGGAAGACATTGAGCAATATTCCTTCTCAGACGCTATCACATCACAGACGTAATAAAATCTAATAGGCCAATTAGTAGATAAGAGAGCACCTGTATTTATATTTCATCATAATAGGAGACTCAATTTAAATTATTTCTTTCAAAAGACTTTTTTATTATAAATAGCATCTTCCATTTTAATTATCATATGTTTTCTCTCAACTTACATTTATTTTATCATTATGAAACAGAATTTCTTAGCATAAATAAACACCTGGCCTTCTATTATATTATTTTTCTACCCATCTCCCAATAATTCCCCCTTACTTACATACAAAGGAAACATTCTTCTTAACCTGGATGGATATATATATATATATATATATATATATATATATATATATATATATATATATATATATATATATATATATATATATATATATATATATATATATATTATATATCCTCCGGTAGACAAAGGCCGGAGACCTACAAAATTCCACTGGAGTTGAAAAAAACTACCTTGGTCAATGGAGGCCGACATATCCAGATACACGTCGTTTGAAAGTATGCAAGTCAAAGGATGTTGGGAAAACAAAAAGGGAGTGTGTTCCAGACTATGTAAAATTGAGCATATTGGGTAAGTCTGGGGCCATAGAGTTGGACAAACAAAGGAAAAGACTCTGTAGAAAGAAGTGTCGAACGAACTATTCTGAATGGAAGAGGCTTGTGACGAGAGAGTTCAGAAGAGTAGCGTCCATTGTAATAGCGATAGTATAGAGAGAGCGACGCAATAATTCGACGGGCAGAAAGGGATTGGAGAGAGTAAGAGAAGGAGAGTTGATAAGGGGAAAAGTTCTAAACTCCACCTTATCAAGGAAAGCTCTATGAGTTGAACAACCCGAAATTTGTGAAGCATACACATACAGGGGCGAACAACATTCCTATAGAAAGCAAATAACTGGGGTGACGTGAAGTAATTCTGAAGGCGCCTTAGAACACCTAACCTCTTAGAAGCTTGTTTAGAAAGAGAAGTAATGTAATGCAAGAAAAGAGTATGCCCAGAATATTAGGAACAGATGAAGGTTTGAGTTTTGTTTTTTCGAAGAAGATATCGTAGTTGTGTGAAAGATTGTGTCGAGTAGAGAGATGGAGGAACTGAGTTTTTGAGGAATTGAAAACGACCATGTTTTTTTGCCCCAATTTGAAATTTGTGAAAGATCAGAGGTTAGTTGCTCCAAGGCTAGCAACATGAAGTCTATTAACTGCTGTTAGGAGGGACGTCTTTCGAACTGAAAGGAGAAATGAAGTGGAGTCATCAGCATAGGAGTGGATAGTAGATGAGGTAATAGAGAGAAGGTCATTAATGAAAAGTAGGAAAAGTGTTGGGGATAGGACGGTAGTTGGAGGACCCTGAGGAACACCACTATTAATAGATTTAAAGGAAGAACGATGACCGTCTACAACAGCTGCAAAAGACCGAATGGAAACGAAATTAGAGAGATCACAGAGAGAAGGATAGATATCGAATGATGGAAGTTTAGAAATCAAAATTTTGAACCATACTTTATAGTAGGTTTTCGGTATGTCCAGCGAGACAGTAAAAGATCACCGAAATGCTGAAAAGCAGAGGACCAAGAGTCAGAGAGAAGGGAAAGAAGATCACGTATAGAGATCACCTATACTGGCAATCAGAGATAAGTTTAGAAGAATTGAGATGTTTCCAAATCTTCCTGTTGAGGATAGATTCGAAAACTTTAGAGAGATCGGAGGTCAAAGAAATAGGACGGTAGTTGTAGGGTTGAGAGGGGTTCCCCCTTCTTCGGCACAGGCTGAATGAGCGCACGTTTCCATCAAGAAGGGAAGGTAGAAGCAGAAAGACATAAACGAAATAGTTTACCAATACATTGTGCAAGCTCGGAAGCACAGGTTTAAAGAACCACAGGAGGAATACCATCGGGACCATACGCCTTCTTAGTATCAAGCTCAGAGAGAGCAGAAATGATGTCTTTTGAAGAAATTCTAATTTTAGGCATAAATGAGCTGAAATAATAACAACAAAATCGATTTCGGAGAAAAAAGGAATTTTCACAAGTCGACACAAGAACATTTACTCCATTCCCCTTAAACGGTCTGCTAAGGGGGATATAAAAGACACACATTAACTAATTTTGAAGAGAAACGAAGAAATAGTATACAACTTCAAGAAACCATTTCAGAGTTTGAACCTCCCAAGCCACGTAGGAAAAGGGAAAGGGGAAAGAGAAGAAAAACACAAAATCTATATCTCCACCAAAATTATCTCCCTATCCACACTCCTGGGTGGAAAGGCAAGGATGCTCAACGATTCCAATACACACACAGCTATGTTTACAATCGAGATCACAAAGAAGGAACAAGAAGAGTCAAAAAGGAAAAAAAAAAGAGAGAGAAAAAAAGAAAACATTGGAAATCGGTATGAAATTTGTACTTTTGAGAATTAGTATATATTATTAAATAGTAATAGTGAATTAAATTTAGAAGTGTTAAATATAAGTATACAGTAATTAGTTGGAAAAAAAATAAATTAAATAAATTAAATATGATAAAGAAGTTTACGTGTATTTCTTGTTGGTTAAGCAATAGAATCTGGAAAATATAACGATGGGAACCAAAATTAATAATAATAATAATAATAATAATAATAATCATAATAATAATAATGGTATACTATTAATAAATGAATGTTAAATAAAACGAAGGTAAAAAATCCGAAAAATAATTAAAAATCCGATAAAAAATAAAATAAAATTTTATTGCTTTTGGAGAAAGAAAAAGGAAATTTGCCGAAAAAAAAGAAATTGAGAGAGAGAGAAGCAAAAGCAAATATAAAATAAAATGGGTATGGAGAGTCACGGTGCTTTGAAAACTAATAAATATTAAAGAAGAATTAATCCTTTCATTGTTGTTATATCAATTGTGAATTTGTAACTAAAATTAAGGGCTTAAAATATTAAAAAGAAACAAAGCTGGTTGTGGCGATTTCTCCCTTAAAAACAACGTTCCTAATATATATATATATATATATATATATATATATATATATATATATATATATATATATATATTATATATATATATATATATATATATATAATGTATATATGTATATATATATATTTCTCTATCTCTCTCTTTCTTCATATATATTATCCATCTACCTATCTATTTATATTTTTACCAATCTATATCACTCTCTCTCTGTTTTCTACATAGCTACCTATCTACTTATTATCTCTTTTTCTGCATATCTATCCACCTATCTACCAATCTTTCATTATTTCTCTCTCTCTGTATTTCTTAGTTTTCCTTCAGTGATTGCCTGATGTATCACAAGATACGAAACCCAGTTGCCGTCCCCGTTTTAACACAGGGAAACCCAATCAACATAGAGTGATTATAAAGCAGTGAAAATTCGGGAAAAAGAATCTTTATGGGGAGGGTCCAATTTTTTGAAAACTTTTTTATTTTTTGAACAATTGAGCTGAAATTTTCAATATATAGTCTCTCAAACTTTTGAAAGTTTTGAAAATTGGTCAAAAAATGGAACTTTTTGGAGGGGCTATATCTCAGAACAAACGAATCGGATCGAATAAACATATAGAAAGGAATTTGTAGCACCATTACTTTTCTATACACCCACTAAAAATAAGAAATGTAGCAATTGTACTTTTTTTTAAATATTTTTTTTTTTTTTACAAAAAGTTGGATTTTTAAAAAAAATTTTTTTTTGACTTTCGATAGTTGGTCAGTGTTGGGCTAATTAAATTTTTTTTAACTCTGGGAGCAAAAGTCTATTAAAGGTTTTTGTAACCAATAGAGTTAGGAATACACGCACTAAATTTCAGACAAATTTTTTTTTTTATGTGGCTTCACCGTAGATATGAACATAACTTAAATTTTGGAAATAACTTCAAAACTTTAAATTCATTGAAAAACGATATGGGAATGGAGTTTTTTCGTCGGGGAAAAGATATCCATACTGAAATTTTCAGGAAAATCGAATGGAAAAATAAAAAAAAATTGAACCCTCCCCTTGTGTTCAAGATAATACATAGGTTTAAAAAACAAGACATGATTGATTAAATATTTTTTTCAAATTATCGGCAGATAGTATACAGGTGTAAGTAAACAGGTTAAATACCGGAGGGTATTGAGATAATGAAAAGGTGATTAAGACTTAGGTGTAGCTATATAACTGAAAATTGGTTGGATAACATTACCCAATATTCCTTCTCAGACTCTATGACATCATGAAACAGATGAAACTTGATCAACCGCTTTAGTAGACAAGAGTATGGATTTATTTATCCCTATATTTCATCACAAAAGGAGACAAGACTTTTCGATGGATATATATATATATATATATATATTATATATATATATATATATATATATATTATATATATATATATATTATATATATTATATATATTATATTAATTGCTAAATTTCTTATCAAACAAATTAAAGAACGACATGACTCCATACAATGCATTTTTAACAGTATAATATATTAAAATATATCAATACACACATACACTACATATATAATATAATATATATATATATATATATATATAATATATATATATATATATATATATATAATATATATATATATATATATATATATTATATATATATATATAATATATATATATATACATATATATATATATATATATATATATATATATATATATATATATATATATATATATATATATATATATATATATATATATATATATATATATATATATATATATATATATATATATATATATATATATATATATATATATATATATATATATATATATTATATATATATATATATATATATATATATATATATATATATATATATATATATATATATATATATATATATATATATATATATATATATATATATATATATATATATATATATATATATATATATATATATATATATATATATATATATATATATATATATATATATATATATATATATATATATATATATATATTCATATTATCATCAGCATATGATTTGAATCTCCAATGGTCAACCTAACTTTATCACTAAATCACGATCAAAGTCATATCATCATATGTCCAGCTTAGAAATTGCTGAATTTTGCATTTATATTCAATCTAAACTTAAGACATTTATTTTCAGTATATATATATATATATATATATATATATATATATATATATATATATATATATATATATATATATATATATATATATATATATATATATATAGGACAGAAAAATTTTCCGCAGGCCAGGATTCGAACCATTAACAAAAGCGTCGCCGTTAGTTAGAATACCATAGTAGTCCCAGTTGGGGTTCTAAGCACCCTCCTATGGTATATATATATATATATATATATATATATATATATATATATATATATATATATATATATATATATATATATATATATATATATATATATATATATATATATATATATATATATATATATTTACTTATTTCAAAGATATAATCAAAGGCGTACCATCCACTCTCTATCATACATATCAAATCTCTGTGTTTAACAACTTTATTACTAATGTACGAAGAACGACAAGCAACATCCAGCTTTAATTTTTATTCTTTTATTGTTGATTTCTTCTTTTTCTAAACCGATTGCTTTAAAGTTATTTATTATTTTTATTTATTTCTACAAAAAAATTATTTTTTGTAATTTTTTTTCAAAGTTTCCTTAAGAAAACATATTTTTATTTATTTTATTTTACTTACCAACTGAAAAGTTTCTTTTTTATCTTAATTTCTATTTTATTTATTCTGTATTTTAGTTATTTATTACTAATTTCTTTTAAATTAATGAGCTAAAAACATCAAAGTATGAAAATAACTCTCCCCAAACCCTTACCATCCTCACCTTTTTAATATATTCGTCTCACAAAACATTTAAATAGCACAGTCCGGAGGTTTTTATTTACATTTTTCTCCTACCCTCTTACCTCATGCATGCATCTCCATATCATTTATTAATGACATTATATACGTTTCAACTCTGTTTCTCAGTATGCCCTTGAAAATATTTTTTCTGAACCAATTTTCTATCCCTAAGAACATGAACAAATCTATGCCAGCATCTATCTGATCCACAAGTCATAGAACGTTACTTTCATTATTCGCCTTAATACTGTTCGACATTTGTTTTGATTCTCCATGGTTATCCTAATTTCAACACTAAAATGAGATCAAGACTATACCATCGTCTATCTAACATAAATCACTGAACTTTACATTTGTACTCAACCTAGAATCATGATTCGTATCTTAAACTTAAATATTTAACTTACATTTTTCACGAAGGCATTAAAAAATACAGTGATTTTTTGATAAAAAGCATATAATTATCTGAACTTTCGAATATATTTCTCACCTGATAACATAACATACTTTTAATTTCATTATTTAATCTATCTTTCAGCACTTGGACACCTCTTACGTAAGTTCGTATTCATATGATCTTTTAATTTCATTATTTAATCTATCTTTCAGCACTTGGAAACCTCTTACGTAAGTTCGTATTCATATAACATTTAGCCAAAAACAAGTGCAAGCCCTTTAACATTATTTTCAGGACTTTTATTTAGCTTACTCTTAATAATGTGTGTAAAGATTTCACGATCTAACACTTGAATCATCTTCTGTATAATAATTACCTACCTTTCGGGCCATATGAATCACTATCAAGGTTTCAAACAATCTTACACTCAACGCTTGACAATACAATCTAACTTACCTAAAACATTTCAAAACTTTAAATCAGGTATAACTTAAAGAAATAGCAAGAAACAGGTAATCGAACATTCAAGTAGGTGCCTACGCGTATTAATTTGGGAGATTTTCTTTACGCAAGTTTGAAAACCCTATCTACAGTCATTCACACACAAACGCACACGAGTACACATATAGATAGTTATAGATAGTGGTTAAAAAAAAGAGATCCTATTGTAACTCACCAGCTACTATAACGAGCATACACAGATCAGAAATGGCCCAGAATTACGATACTCCATAGAAAAGAACTCACAAAAGTGCGTGAGAAAAAGCTAACGGTACAACTAATTTGCCATTCCCAATCGAGATTCATGGCCCGATATGCAAATGATCAGATTGGGGAATCACATATCTATTTGATGAAGTAGGAGGGAGAAGGTGACGAGAGCTCGATACAGCTATATATATATATATATATATATATATATATATATATATATATATATATATATATATATATATATATATATATATATATATATATATATATACCAGCATTGAGCAGTATAATCAATTTATATGTGTTCTACTGTTAAAAATATGGAACACATTTTCAATGCATTGTATTGAGTCTTTTCGGTCTTTAATTTATATCCCTCAAAAAATTAAACCTCCTTTCGTGATGAAATATAAAGATAAATGCATCCATTCTCTAATCTACTAAAGCGGTTGACCTAAGTTTCATCTGTTTCGTGACGTCATAGGGTCTGAGGAAGATTATTGGGTAATGTCTCCCAATCAACTTTCAGTTCTACAGTTGCATCTAAGTCTTAATCACCTTTTCGTTATCTCAATACCCTCCGGATGACCTGTTTACTTACATCCGTATAGTATCCTCTGTTATTTTGAAAAAAATTATTTAGTTTTTCATGTCTTGTGTTATGGAGAGTTATGTATAATCTTGAGCATAAAGAAATAATTTTTATATTTTCACTGTTTCATTATTACTTCACATGCAAGGAATATTTGCTTGAAAACGCAATGTATGGGCTTACCAGTCTGTGTCTGTGTGTGAGTGTGTGCATGTGTGATCTTGTGTATTTAATACTTTACTATTTTAAGGTATGGATTTTTCTTATAATTATAAAGAAATAAATCTAAAAAGCATAGAAATTAAAAATAAAAATACAAATAAAATAGAATAAAATTTGCTGATAAAATTAACAAAAATAGAAACTTGAATGAAACCAAAAACTAAAAGTAAAATAAGCGGGATTAGAAATAAAAATAAATAAAAATATTAAAGACAAATACTTTGAAAAATTTATTTAGAGATGACTTCGAAAATTACTTAGTAAAAAATTTTCCTAGAGAAACTTGCTTGGTAGAAATTTACTTAGATAAAAAATATTTGAGAAAAGATTCCCCTAGAAACGTTACTTAGAAAATAACGTATGCTGTTTAAGGTATCGTGTTTTCCTGTGTTCAAAACGGAGAAGGCTGCTGTGTTTGGTATCTGTGATACATTAGGGCAATCACTGAAGAAAAAGATGTAAAGACAGATAGAGTAAGAGTAAGAGTAAGAGAGAGAGAGAGAGAGAGAGAGAGAGAGAGAGAGAGAGAGAGAGAGAGAGAGAGAGAGAGAGAGAGAGAGAGAGAGAGAGAAAGTGTGAATGCTGCTAGGCAGATAGGTAGATAGATATGTAGAGTGAGAGAAAGATATGTGGAAAACAGTGAGGGAGAGATAAAGAGAGGTAGATTGTAATAAATAAAGATAGATAGATAGGCAGGTAGATAGATAAATAGATATGAAGAAAGAGAGAAAGAGCTAGAGAGAGATAGAGAAATAGAGATAGATAGAGATGGATAGCTAGGTAGGTAGGTAAAAGAGAGAGAAAGAGAGATGACTAACCAGGTAGATATATATATGTAGAAAAAGTGGGTATTTGTGTATTTATGCTCCAACCTTCCCTTTTCGCTGGACTCGTGCTCTCATTCAGCATGTGCCAAAAAAAGGGGGACATCTCCAACTCTTCAGCTACCGTCCCATTTCTTCAACTTCCGTTCTTTCTAAAGTTTTTTTTTAAGAGTTAGAAAGATCTCAAATCTTCTAATCTTATATTTGATAGCCAGTGTGGCTTTTGTAAGAAAAGTTCTACTGGTGATTTTTTCCCTTCTCTTTAACTCTTGGTCCTCCTCTCTTCGGCATTTCCGTAAATCTTTTGGTGTCGATCTAGACATATCGAAAACCTCTGAAAGAGTGCTTCACAATTCTCTCTGATTTTCTTTCCTGTCGTTCTATAGCAGCTGTTGTAGACTGAGACAGTTCTTCCTTTAAATCTATGAATTGAGGTGTTCCTCAGAGATCTGTCATAACTTCAACTCTTTTTCTAATTTTAATTAAAGACCTCTCAATTACTAAATCACTTAATTTGAAAGATGCCACTCATAATGGTTGTTAATTGACGCAAGAATGGTGACCTTGGACTAACTTACCTGTGGCCTTTCTCGTATTTCAGTCTGGGGCAGGGAATATAAGGATGTTTTCAATGTCTCAAAAATTTAGCTCATCCATCTCTCTACTCGACACAACCTTCCACGCAACTATGACACCTTCGAAAGCACACAACTGAACCTTCGTCAGTTCTTGATTTTTTCGCAGTTTCTTTTTTCGTGATCTTTCTTAGAAGGAACACATTACTTCTCTTTCTAAATAAGCTTCCAAGACGTTAGTATTCTGAGGCGGCTTCGTAATTTTTTCACACCAACCGAGTTGCTTGCTCTTTATAGAAGTGTTGTTCGCCCCTTTTTGAAGTATGAGTCACCCGACTGAGATGGTTCACTCATGCACTTTTCTTTGAAAAGGTAGAGTCTAGGACTTTTCGTCTTAACTTACGCTCTCAGTAATTCTTTCTAGTTGCTTTCTGACAGTCGAATTGTTGTGTCATTCTCTCTATACTTTCTTCATTACAACTGACACTGCTCTTCTGAACTCTCTAGTCGTATACCTCCTCCACTGAGAAGGGTTGGGGCTACGCGCTTTTCTACACAGTCTCCACCTTACTTTTCCAACTCTGTAACAAGAGAAGTAACAAGGATGCTCAATTTTACATATACATTCCATTTGTAAAATCTGGTACACTCCATTTATCTATTTTCCCAACTTCCTTTGACTTGCGCACTTTCAAATGCCATGTATCGAGATACGTCGGCCCTTAACTGGCTATGATTTTGACTTCCCTCCAACTCTGGTGGAATTTGACCAAGTTTTCGGTATTTCCCCAATTCTGATGGAATTTGGTAAATTCTGAAATTTGTCCACCAAATATTATATATATATATATATATATATATATATATATATATATATATATATATATATATATATATATATATATATATATATATATATATATATATATATATATATATATATATATATATATATTAGAGGTGGACCGGATATCCGCATCCGCATCCGCAACTGCGGATATTCGGCATCATTTTTCCAATATCCGCAATTGGATATCCGCAACCGCATCCGCATCCGCGGATAGTAAAAAATTACGTATCATGCAATCGATAAAAACTTTCAAAGGCAAAACTTTGTATTGAATGCAGAACCTCTTTCTGAGCGCCATACAGGCGACTATCTTGAAACTGTATTTGAAAAGATGCTGACAAAATGGAAGATTTCATTAAATGAAGTGCACTGCGTAGTCAGGGATTCGGGCACAAATATAAAAAAAGCACTTTCTCTGGCAAGAGTGAAAAATGTAGATTGCTTTGCACACCAAACTCAGATAAGTAGTTAAAAATTAAATTTATGAGTCAAAAATGTGTATCCGATTTAATAACCAAATGTAGGTTAATTGCTACGCATTTCAATCACTCCGTTGTAGCCTAAAATGAGCTGAAGAAAATACAAACAAGATTAAATGTTCGTCCACTTTCTGTCATGCAAGATATTCAAACACTTTGGAATAGTAGTTTGCATATGCTTGAGAGGATGAGCGAAATTAATGGGGCTTTTTGCCTTTATGCTTCAAGTAGCACAAAAATAAAGCCTCTAACAGCTGACGAAAATGACATTTTAAATAATTGTATTAATATCCTTAAGCCTTTTGAAGAATTAACAAATTAACTAAGTCCTTGCATTGAATTAACAAGTTCAGCTGAATCATGTTTGTCAGATGTGATACCACTTGTTTCAACATTGAAAGTTGTGTTAACAAATGTTATTAAGTCTAAGGGAGTTTCAAGGATGACTGAAACATTAATGAAGGAGATGAACGACAGATTTGAAAACCTGGAAAATGATGATGCTTATACAATTGCAACCTTTTTAGATCCTAGGTACAAAACAAAATTTTTTAAACCACTTGTTTCTCAGAATGTTAAAATCAAATTAGGATGCTTATGCGATGAGATGATAGAAACAGCTAAAATAACGCCTTTCAAGAAAAAGCAAAAGCTCTCAGATACAAAAGAAACAAAATCTGTTAGCTTAAGCATTGCTAAATCAATGAAAGATCTTCTAGCTTCCAGCAGCGATGAAAAATCACAGTCAGAAGGGTCAAAGCATACAATATCGATTTTTGAAAATTATCTGAAACTCCCACGTTTGGAGGCAGATAAAGACCAACTGGTTTGGTGAGAGATAATTGCAAAAGTTTCCCTTTTCTTGCTGAGCTGGTAAGGACTTATTTAGCATGTCCTTCAACTAGTGTTGCTAGTGAGCGTCTTTTCAGTGGAGCAGGCCTCATTTACGACGAAAAGCGAACCAAACTTTCACCTGAAAGAGCCCAAAAGCTTTTATTTCTAAAAAATAACTTACCAATTATTAACTTCAAATGGAATATGTGAAACTGTGAAGTGTGAAGGTAATACTGAATTACTGGCTCTATATATATATATATATATATATATATTATATATATATATATATATATATATATATATATATATATATATATATATATATATATATATATATATATATAATATATATATATATATATATATATATAACCTTTTTCCAAATGGGTGGAGGTTGGTGGGGTGTTCAAGAGTTGGGTTCATGTCCCACACCCTGGTAACTTAGATTCTGGATATTATATTTAAAATTCCAAGAATCTATGGCAAAAACTCTTAAAAAATTAAACTATCCGCATCCGTATCCGCATCTGCGGATATCCGCAATTGAATATCCGCAACCGCATCCGCATCCGCATCCGCGGATAGTAAAAAATTACTATCCGGTCCACCTCTATATATATATATATATATATATATATATATATATATATATATATATATATATATATATATATATATATATATATATATATATATATATATATTATATATATATATATATATATATATATATAAATGCGACAGGAATATGAACACGGCCCTTGAATTATTGATTATTTTTTGTAACAACTCCAGAGCAAGAGCATGATCTTCTAGAGAGTTATTTAAGAAAGTGCTTAGAGGTTAGATGGAGAAGGCGCTAGTTCCACTGAAAGGGTGAAAAGCTTACCTGGGAGTTTAAATAAAACTCAAAAACTTGCACTGAAACTAACGAACCGTAAAACATGATCTTTTAGGGCACTCTAGGAGAGGAAATTTTAAGAGAAGATGGCGAAATATGCTGGAGTGTATCCCAGATTTCGGGCACAATACAGGTTTTCTAAATAATATATTGACGCAATTTATTTTCTGCATTCGTATTGCATTACGGCTGAGAACCTAAGCGTAGAAGAAAGAGTTCAACTTGTTTTCACATTTGGTAGACAAGGGGCTACACATCGGTCAATAGCTGATGAATTCAACCGCATCCACCCTGAGAGACAACCATTGAGCCATACCACTTTCTGCTGCTTATTCATACGCTTCCAAGAAACTGGCTCAGTTATTGACCGTCCGAGGTGTGGGCGAACAAAGAGTGAAATTGATGAAGAAACATCCATTATGGTTTCGGCGAATGGTGTGAAAATCCTGTAAAATCAGTCAGAAGAATAAACCAGGTGGTAAACAAAAGCAAATTATCAGTGTATCGTATTCTCATGATTTACAAATTTCATTCGTTCTAAATACATCTTGTGCAACTCTTTAAGGTGATAAAAACATCTCTAACAGCTTCAGTAAAGCCTTCTTTCCTCCTCTAATTCGTCCTGATGGTTCTGTTGCTAACACTACAACTGAAAAGGCTAATCTCTTCGGCCTCCTGTTTTCATCTAATTCAATCCTGGACGACTCCGGCAATCTTTCTCCTACTCCTTCTCCTCTCAGATGTCCCACTCCTTTATCTGTGATTACATTTGATCAGGTGCATGGGCTTCTGAAATCTATGAACGTTAGGAAGGCAAGCAGCCCTGATGGAATTTCTCCCCAAGTTTTAAGGGAGTGTGCTTCTGAGCTGGCTCCGTTTCTCGTTTAACTTTACTCTCTATGCCTCAATACTAGTACTTTCCCTCAGTGTTGGAAGAGCGCATTAGTCCAGCCTATTCCGAAGAAAGGTAGCCGCTCTGATACTTCCAACTATAGCCCTATAGCTCTCACTTTTATTTTGTAAAAGATCTTTGAAACCCTTCTCAACTTTTCAATTATCTGGAATCTCATTCCCTTCTTTCTGATCATCAGTATGGCTTTCGACGTTCGAGGTCTACTGGTGATATACTTTACTAACTCACAGATTTATAGTCTTTTGCCCTTAGAAACCATGGGGAGACATTCGTGGTGGCGATTGACATATCTAAGGCGTTTGACCGGGTACGGCATGCGTCACTGCTTTCCAAGCTCCCCTCCTTTGGGTTTCCTCCTTCTCTTTGCTTACTTATTTCTAGCTTTCTTTCTAATCGATTCATTTTTGCTGTTGTTAATGGAGCGACTTCTTTTTCCTTTCCTCTCAATAATGGTGTTCCTCAGGGCTCTGTCTTATTTCCTACTCTATTCTTACTTTTCATTAATGATCTTCTCAGCTGTTCATCTAACCCTATCCATTCATATGCCAATGACTCAACCCTCCATTCTTCTACTCATTTCAAATATGCTCCTTCCTTTGCATCTAGAGTTACTTCTCGTCTTCATATTTTCGATTCCGTTCTTGCAGATCTAGATAGGATTTCCCAGTGTGGGTTGTCTCAACATTGTGAAATTCAACTCTTTTAAAACTCAACTTCTATAAATCTCCCTCTCAAAGAAACCTCCTAACTTTTCTATTTCTTTCGATAGTTCTCCCATCTCTCCTGTTGACAATATAAACATCCTTGGCCTTCACATAAGCAAAAAAATTTCTTGGAAACCTCATATCACAATGATGCTAGGGCGGCTTCAAAGAAGCTGAGAGTTCTGTGCATGTTACGAGAATTTTTTCTTCCTCTCAGTTACTCTAATTACACAAGGGTCTAATCCGCCTTTGTATAGAGTACTGCTCTCACATCTGGGGTGGCTCAGGTTTCACCCGTCTTTTGGATAAGGTTGAGTCAAAGAGTAAAAGACTTATAAACTGTTCCGCTCTTTTTAATTCTCTTGACTCTTTATCTTTGCAACGTGACGTTAGTGACTTGTCTCTTTTCTATAGGTACTACAGCATAAAATACTCGAGGGAACTATCCACTCGTATACATCCACCTTTACGGCGTCTTTGAAGCACCAGGGATGCATTGTCTGCGCATCAATTTTGCGTGGACATAGGCAACTTTCTTGGCTTGTCCGATGTGGTGACTCCTTCTTTAATGTCACATTTGCTTTGTGGAATCTCCCATCTCCTGTGTTTGTTGCCGAATTTAATCTCAGTTTCTTTAAAACCCACGTCTGCGCTCACCTAAGAAATTTGCGTTAGGTGGAACCTGCAGGAGTCGTTTTTTTTTTTTTTTTTTTTTTAGCTTCTTTTTATTCTTCACAACCCTCCTCCTTGAATATGGCTTATCTCTGATCGCCAGTATTTCTTTCGTAAAGAATGTTCTACTGGTGATTTTCTATCCCTACTTTCTGACTTTTGTCCTCCGCTCTTCGGGTTTTCGGTGAATCTTTCTCTGTGGGGCTAGACATATCGAAAGCCTTCAATAGAATCTGGCACAAAGCTTCGAATTTCTAAACTTCCATCTTTCGGAATCTATCCTTTTCTCTGTGACCGTTTCTCTAATTTCCTTTCCGATCGCTCTATAGCAGCAGTTGAAGACGGTCTCCGTTCTTCCTTTAAATATATAAAGAATGTTGTTCCTCAAAGATCTGTCTTATCCCCAGCTCTTTTTCTAATTTTCGTCAATGACCTTCTCTTCATTACTTCGTCTCCTATACACTCCTATGCAGATGACTCCACCCTTCATTACTCCTTTCAATTTGAAAGACGTCCCTCCCAACAGCAGTTGATAGATTCAAGAAGGATGGCCTTGGAGCAACTGACCTCTGATCTTTCTCATATTTCAAACTGGGACAGAGAAAACATGGTTGTTTTCAATGCCTCAAAAACTCAATTCCTCCATCTTTCTACTCGACACAATCTTCCACACAACTATGATATCTTCTTCGAAGAAACTTAGCTCAAACCTTCATCTGTCCTCAATATTCTCGGAGTTTCTTTTTCTCGTGATCTTCCTTGGAAAGATCACATTACTTCTCTCTCTAAACAAGCTTCTAAGAGGTTGGGTGTTCTGAGGAGCCTTCGTGGTTTTTTTAAGCCCCCTAGTTGCTTGCTCTTAATAGGGATATTGTTCGCCCCTTTATGGAGTACGCCTCGCGCATCTGGGGTGGTTAAGCACACACAGCTCTTCTCGAAAAGGTGGAGTCTAAGGATTTTCGTCTTATAAACACTTTTGTTCTTACAAACACTCTCGAATCTCTTTCTTCCCGTCGAATTGTTGCGCCACTCTCTCTATACCATCGCTATTACAACAAACATTGCTCTTCTGAATTCTCACGTCGCATACCTCTTCAATTGAGAAGGGCTCGTGCGGCACGACTTTCTACACAGTCTTATCCTTTCTCTGTCCAACTCTCAGACCCCAGACTAACCGCTATGCTCAATCTTACATGTACTCTACTGGTAAAGTCTGGAACCCCCCCCCTTTTCTGTTCTCCCAACTTCCTTTGACTTACACACTTTTAAACGCCGTGTATCGGGTCACGTCGTCCAATAGTGACCAGATTCAGAATGTTCCCGAACTCTAGTGGATATTGGTTGGCCTCCTGCCTTTGCCCACCAGAATATATATAATATATATATATATATATATATATATATATATATATATATATATATATATATATATATATATATATATAATACATAATTTTTGTTTTTTACAGTTAAAAAATCTGGTATTGATATCTGTATCGTTTTAATTTTTGCCGATACCGATATATAAAAATATTCATGTATATTCCATCGCAATATATATATATATATATATTATATATATATATATATATATATATATATATATTATATATATATATATATATATATATATATATATATATATATATATATATATATATATATATATATATATATATATATATATATATATATATATATATATATATATATATATATATATATATATATATATATATATATATATATATATATATATATATATATATATATATATATATATATATATATATATATATATATATATATATATATATATATATATATATATATCTATACGGGGGAGGGAAGTAACGCTCCCGAGGCGATGAGAATACCCCCATTGAGTATACGGGATGTTAAGGGTACTTCCCATCTCATCTCGGTGCCCAATGGTTCGTTCCATTTCGCGCTCACATTCCTCTAAATCGGAGTAAACTCTCCTTCGCACACACAAAACATTAATACAGACACCCTTAAAAAAAAAAAAAAAAGAAGAAAAAAAAAAAAAAAAAAAAACTTTATGATGGCCTCAATAAAAGTTGCCTCGGAGAAGCCTCTTTCTAAACAAGCTTCTAAGAGGTTGGGTGTTCTGAGGCGCCTTCAGAATTACTTCACGCCACCCTAGTTGCTTGCTCTATATAGGAGTGTTGTTCGCCCCTGTATGGAGTATGCTTCCCACATCTGGGGTGGTTCCACACATACAGCTCTCCTAGAGAAGGTGGAGTCTAGGGCATTTCGTCTCATGAACTCTCCTGCTCTTACTAACTCTCTTCAAACTCTTTCTGTCCGTCGTATTGTTTTGTCACTCTTTCTATACTATCGATATTACAACGGACACTGCTCTTCTGAACTCTCTCGTTGTATACCTCCTCCATTGAGAAGAGTTCGTGGGACACGCCTTTCTACATAGTCTCATCCTTTCTCTGTCCAACTCTCCGACCCCAGACTTGATCGCTATGCTCAAAAATTTTCTCTGTTAGAATTATGCAAAAAAAAAACAATTATTTGTTAACACTCACACTGTTAAGTTAAGTTGACCCAAATTGTTAATCTCTTGAGTGTCGTCCACTTCTTCGTTTCGAACGGACGACTTTGATGAAGAAGATGTTATGTTGAAAATTGGATGGCAGTGAAGTCGCAATCCTTCTTGAGCGAACGAAGAAATTCAAGCACGTTGCAAAGGCAATGAGAGAGATCACGATAAAGGAACGTTATGCAGCCGAATTATGACAACAATAAGGGTAAAGGAAAGCAGAAAAAATTTCTTTGTTTATTACGGTAAAGAATTTGTACAGGAACGATGATTTTTTTTTATTTGAAAATGGTTCACCGGAACCAGGAAAGGAGTTGACGAACTGAATGGAACAGAACTATACAACTTAGGGGAGTGTTTAGGGAAACTGGAAAAGGAGTTCTTACTGATTGATTAAATGTTAAGAACTGTTTATTCGTTGAGTAAGTAGAGAAGTTGGGTAAATGACTATATTCGGGTACAAGTACGATAATTGGAGAATACGTTGCGTTGTAGTTCCCCGGGTCGGAAGTATTGGTCTAAGTTGATAGACTTCAATACCGATGTAAGTTCGTATTGTGTTGATTTTCAAAAGTCACCAATAATGTCTAAGTTTATAACAAGAGTTTTTAATTGTATTTTGAAATGTTTACTATGGTGTATATATTAATTTACAACTATACCATTATTTTGTTTCAAAATTAGATAAAGTAACTACTGGTAAAGTCTGGAACACTCTCCCTTCATCTGTTTTCCCAACTTCCTTTGACTTGCATACTTTCAAACGCCGTGTATCTGGACACGTCGGCCTCCATCGACCATGAAATAGATCTTTCCCAACTCCGGTGGAATTTGGTAGGCCCCTGGCCTTTGCCCACCGGAGGAGATATAAAAAGATATATATATATATATATATATATATATATATATATATATATATATATATATATATATATATATATATATATATATATATATATATATATATATATATATATATATATATATATATATATATATATATATTATATATTTATATATATTTCTTTTTACATGTTGCCATCACTCACGGACAAAGCCCTATTCAAGGAGTCATAATTAAAAGATAAAAAACCCATCCAGTTCCGAACCTAACGTAGATCCCGTAGGTGAGCGCAGACAGAGGATTTAAAGAGAGGTAGGTTAAATACAGCAGGAAAAACAGACGAAGGAAGGGTGTTCCACAGAACAGAGGTGGCTGGAAAGAAGGAGGTACCACAGCGTGCAAGTCTAGAGTTTGCCAAGCTCACACAAAATTCATGTGCAAGCAAGACATCCATTGTGCCACGAGGGCGACGCAATGGTGGTGGAATGCGAGAGGTCAACTCACTCGAACACCTGCCGTTGGAGTACCTATAGAAAAGAGAGAGTGCGCCAACTCTACGTTGCAGAGAAAGATAGTCAAGGGAGTTTGAAAATAGGTGACAGTTTATTAGTGTCTTAGCCTTAGACTTAACCTTATCCAAAAGAAGGGTGGAGCCGGAACCACCCCAGATGTGAGAACAGTACTCATACAAGGTAGTATAAGACCCTTACATAGTTGGAGTAACTGTTCTGAAGAAAAAAATTCCCGCAACCTGAACCGAACCCCCAGCTTTTGAGAGGCCACCTTAGCAACCGTGGGGATATGATGTTTCCAAGATAATTTATTGTTTATGTTCAGACCAAGAATATTTATGCGTCAAGAGCAGAAAACTGAGAATGAACTAAAATATCTAGAAATTCGAAACGAAATAAATGTTATGAAAAATAAAAGAAAAGCAAAGAGAAAATAAATAAATAAATAAATAAATAAATAAATTATATAACTCAAATATATATATATATATATATATATATATATATATATATATATATATATATATATATATATATATATATATATATATATATATATATATATATATATATATATATATATATATATCATCACCGTTCAAACAGGTAGACTGGCGCCTGTCGGGTGAAAAAATAAGGGACTTGAACTAGCAATAATCTGGACAACATACTGATACTTAACAAATAGACCACTTTGAATATATATAATATATATATATATAATATATATATATATATATATATATATATATATATATATATATATATATATATATATATATATATATATATATATATATATATATAACTCTGCTTAGAATAATTTGTGGCCAGAAGTAGTGACTGAAAGGGACTTTGAGACAGTGCGTTTTTAAAGGAACATTGTTTCTGTGGGGCAAGTCCGTGGGTCTGGAGATGAGTGATGATGATGTGGAGGAGTTAGTGGAAGGGCATAGGGAAGATTTGACCAAGGATAAGCTGCAAGAACTTGCGAAGATGGATCGAAAGACTAAAATGGATTCACCAACTTCAGGCTCGGAGGAGGAGATAGAGGAAGCCCCTACTTCATTAATCAAGGAAATCTTTGCTAAATGGATGGATGTCAAAAACTATGCAGTAAAGTACCACTCCAAACAAAGTTTGGAATGACAAGACAATGTCACATTTCTGAAACATTCTGAGAAGAAAGGCAGAAGCAAAGTTCTTTTTTCAGATTTTTTAATAAAAGTAAAACATGTTGAGTCTCAATCAGATCCAAGTAGGGAAATGAGACGAAAGAGAAAGTGAAAAATACCAGAATTTCAGATTCCTGAAATATCATTGGAAGAGGACTCTTCTTCTTCCTCCCTTCTCAGTACCGTAATAGTACACACTCGACTCTTAACAATGTAAAATGAGATTAAATTTTTATTTATTTCATCTAATCGCTTTTGAATTTTTGTATTTTAGTATTAAGCAGTGATTAAATTATATTACACAACTCCACCAATGTATAATAATATGTCAATAACAATAAGATTTTTATTGTGAAGGAAAGGATTAATCATTCTCCCTTTATTTTTTATGGTAAAAACTCTTTGCTAAACGTTCTGTTTGGTATAAGTCTAAGAACCTGGAACGGATTAAGGATGTATACTGAGGTACTATATATATATATATATATATATATATATATATATATATATATATATATATATATATATATATATATATATATATATATATAATATATATATATATATATATATATATAACTTAATATAATATATATATATATATATATATATATATATATATATATATATATATATATATGTATAATATATATATATATATATATATATATATATATATATATATATATATATATATATATATATTATATATATATATATATATATATATATATATATATATTATATATATATATATATATATATATATATATATATATATATATATATATATATATATATATATATATATATATATATATATATATATATATATATATATATATATATATATATATATATATATATATATATATATATATATATATATATATATATTTATATATATATATATATATATATATATATATATATATATATATATATATATATATATATATATATATATAATATATATATATATATATATATATATATATATATATATATATATATATACATACAATACCTTTTTATTTCATTGACAACTTCTGTAGAAATTTCAATTGGATTTTCCGATGATGTCGTTGATATTAAAATCACATCTTCAATTTGATCTTCCAAGAACGACAAAGCCTCTGTGCTCTTCGAGGCAACAAATATGAAAGTTACATCTGAATATAATATATATATATATATATATATATATATATATATATATATATATATATATATATATATATATATATATATATATATATATATATATATATATATATATATATATATATATATATTATATATATATATTATATATATATATATATATATATATATATATATATTATATATATATATATATATATAATATATATATATACATAGGTACGAACGTTTGAGTGTATGTTTTTGCCATCAGTAATGTATGGTTGTGAAACATGGATGATGAATACTCAGGTGAGGAATAGATTGAATATATTTGAGATGAAGGAACTGAGAGCGGTATGTGGTTTGATAAGGGTGGATAGGGTCAGAAATGATAGAATTAAGGAAATATGTGGATGGAGGAGGAGAATGGCTGATAGAGCTGATTAGGGTGTACTAAGTTGGTTTGGGCATGTGTGTAGAATGGACGAAGACAGGATGGTATGCAGAATGCTTAATTCCGAGATTAAGGGAAGTAGAGGGAGAGGTAGGCCAAAGTGGAGATGAATGGATGGAGTGAGGGAGATTTTGAGATTTTGAGTAGAATGGTTTTGTGTTTGGAATTGGGCTAGATAGTTGGGGAGGATAGAGGGAAACGGAGGGCGGTGGTGAGGGGAGAGGGTGAAAGGTGAGGTGTGTATGTACGTGCGTGAAAGAATTATGGTGGGACCACCTCACGAAAGTGAGAAAGGGGATAATATATAGTTATATATATATATATATATATATATATATATATATATATATATATATATATATATATATATATATATATATATATATATATATATATATATATATATATATATATATATATATATATATATATATATATATATATATATGTATATATATATATATATATATATATATATATATATATATATATATATATATATATATATATATATATATATATATATATATATATATATATATATATATATATATATATATATATATATATATATATATATACACTAAACAGAGTTTAAAGTTTGCTATAGAGAAATCGAACCCTGGCCTTATAGCACAAAAGCATTGAGTTTTACCACTAC
>SEYY01000248.1:65691-68071 GCA_009176605.1 Armadillidium nasatum
GAGGAAAGAGGTTCTGTCTTCCAAAATCGATAGAAAAGAGTGTGAGAAACGCAGAAATACTCAAAAACCTCTATTTTGGGATAAAATTGAGATTGGGGGTTAGAACCCCTTAGAACTCTACAACATGTAGGCTAAGCCATCAAAATATCTCAAGGAAGGAGCGTGAAGAACCTTTGTTGATTTCATAAATGCTTCAAAATCTCAATACGTTTACTTATCTATACTATACCAAATCTTCCACTCAATTATAACAACTTTGAATTCATGCAATTCAAAACTTCACCTTTTCTTAATATTTTGAAATTTATGGTAAATTATTCGTAAATTGTTCTACAAAAAAACTAAAAATGATCTTCATCTAAAAATATTTTATATATCATAAATTACCAAATATTCTGATTTTTATTTATTTATTTATTTTATTTTATTTTTTATTTTATTTTATTTTTTTAAATTTTTTTTTTGCGTATTTATTTAATATTACCTTGTTTTGTGAAATTGATAAAAATACCAATTCTAAGAAAACATTTATCAGCTTCAGCAGTCTACACTACCTTTTCCTTGTAACTATTTAACTGAAGCATGAATTACAAAATAAGAGTAACATTTGATTAACAATTTGGCATAAAATGCTAAGATTCCTTTATAAAGATTGAATCAAAATTAATTATTTCAAGTTTATTTTTCATTTAGAAAGTTCATAACTTAGAAATTAGAACAGACAAAATTTTCTAAATGAACATTGTTTGATATTATTAGATATCTCTGTGAAGAAAAGAGCATGAATAAGTATTGCACTACTGTATGCAATAAATTAATGATACTTACCAATGAAAGAATTTACCGGTGTAATCACATTAGAAAGATACTTTTTGAGTTCATCGTCGATTAAAGTTGGAGATTCAGAATTTTGTTTGATATTATAAGTTATGTCAAGAAAGTTTTCTTGGTAGGCATACATATAATATAAAGCCTGAAAAAAAAATTCTGCAATTTTAATAACGTGGATTTGGATATTTATAATGATAGAAAATAAATAAATTATAATAATAAAACATACTTGATCTTTAATTGTTTGGCTGTAACTATTGCGAAAATTTGTATAAACATTTTGCCTATTACAAGCACGAAGATCGGGGTCATAAAGGCCATGGTCGCTGTAATACATACGGAGAATTTCTGACAAAGACACAGACTGGCTAGTTCCTTTATTTTGCAAGAAGCGTCCTATTATAAATCCTAAATACACATAAAATAGTTATAAAACTTTTAAAAACATAAAAAATAAGATATTAATATTTTTTCATAGAATAAAATATGTTATCAACGAATTTTAATATTCTCCGAAAATTGGCTGGTACATATAATTTATAAGTTTTTAAACATTCAATTTACGACATGTGCGACTTTTTTTACTATTTAAACTTTCTTATTGCCTTAATAACTTTGAACAAAGTTATCCTAAGAAAATATCGATGTTAAACTAAATCTTAAATATTCATTACTTTTTAGTAATTCCATATAGACCTCCATCAGCTTACGCTAATACTGAAGCCTTGTAGACTGTTTATAAGTCTTATAAGCCTGAGAGGAAGCTATCAAACGAATTCCTTACGACATATTCCACATTTAAGATAACCATAAAGAAAGTAATAATTTTAACTTAGCTCTGATCTTGATTATTGTTATCGTTGTCTACGAACACTGTTGTGTCTCAAGTTCGGTTTTATGAATACTTCTTGAACATTCCTCAACTTAACAGTCTCATCTTTGGATAAGAAGTTTTTCAATATAAAGCTTTCTTTGGTTAAACCAGGAAAATATTTATGAACCATCCTAAAGTTAAATCAGGTGCTATACCCAAATCGTCGACAGGGAAAGTAGTTGACAGGTCAAAGGGCCAACACTTTGGAAAAAATTTGTCGATCACTTTTCTTTTCAATTTCAACGTGTAAACGCTTTGGTCACTTATGAAAAAAATGTGTCGACTGTTTGACCAACATCGTATTTTTTTTGTAGGCTTATTTTTTTAAATTTTTTATAATTATAATAATTATGAATATATTTTTTTATTTTTTAATATATTATTTTAATACACGAAATTTATCTACGGGGCTCTTAATAAATATATATATTTATATATGATATATATATATATATATATATATATATATATATATATATATATATATAATATATATATATATATATATATATATTTATATATATATATATATATATATATATATATATATATATATATACACTGAAGAGCAAAATTAATGCACCCAGGAACAAATATCAATAAGAGGAGACTGAAACATTCAGAACGGGTAGTAATATTGCTAATGTACAGCACATAATTAGGCATAATGGGGAA
>SEYY01000249.1:5000-25279 GCA_009176605.1 Armadillidium nasatum
GAAGGGAAAAATCTAACCAACTAAATGAGATTAAAAACTGCAAATAGAACTGTGAAAATACCAACTGAAATAGGAAGCTACTAAAATAAATGGTTAAGAAATTTTAGTTTTAAGATGCTGCGCCAACATGGCATAGCCACCTAAGATAGAAATGTGAAAAAGTTATAAGTTTAGGGAATTTGAGAATGCAATTTACAAGTTCAGAAGCAGGAAGTGAACAACTGTGGTTTTGAAATAATAGCTTCTTAAACTTCAGCATTATCTCACAAGTCAATATCGAGGAGAATAGGCGACCTTCACAGAGCAGACCATGATGTCTCAACTAGGGACCGACCGGGGTTGGAAAAATTTTACCGGGGCCGGGGTTCTGGCCACGTTTCCTAAAATTTGTACAGGGGTCATAAAGAGGTAAAAAACACTGAAATTTTAGGTCAAGAAAAATTGATATATAATTTTAACTGAGATTAATTTAATTATAATGAAGTTGTACAATAGTCAATATTCACTTAAACTAATGATTATATGCATTTTAAAAAATCAGAAAATCATAGATATTGTATAATAAAAGTCTGAAAAAGCTACAAACCTTTTGAAATTCTTTTTTCTGATTCACAATAGTGATTCAACAGGTTTACCTAGGTAAGACCCTAAGTTAAAGTTTCAAAAAATGCAAGATATACAATTATCCATATAACCTGTATTTATACATATCATTGCTATTTTATTGCTGTGTATCAAATTGGTATCATTTAGCTACATTTTTAAATTATTATTTTGTTTATACTTTCAGTCACTATGGCTAAAAGATCAACTTCAGCAGTATGAGAGTACTTTACAATGTTTCAGGATAGGCTCAAAATAGCTAAATGTAACATCTTCAGTCAGGAAATTATAAGAGAATCTCTGGGTGCCCCGAGTAAAAATTTTTGAACCAAATCTTTATGGGGGCATCTAAAATCAAAACACAAAGATGAGCATTCACTAGCAGAAGAGGAGAGGTCAAAAGAAACTGAAAAGAAAAAGAAAATATTGAAAAAGCAAGAAGAAAAAAATCTTAATTTTCTTATATTTTGTTTGATTTAATCCACCATTAATAAGTATGATTTGCAATTTTAACCCCGGCAGGTAAACCCCAGTTTTCCCTGATTATTAGCTGGGGCCGGGGTCCCGGTCGGTACATAGCCTCAACCATAATAGATATTGATCTACAATGCTGCAGAACTGCGTCTGACAGGTGTATGTATACTTGCACAATGTTACAACAAAATTGGAGATAACTAAGTATGGTGGATCTTTTAAATTCAGATACTTAAGATAGAATGATGATTAACTGGTTATTTTCATGATTGTTAACTAGGAAAATAATTTTTCTTACCAATTTACTTTTAACTAATACATAATGATAATAAAAATATTAATAATAATAATAATAATAATAATAATAATAATAAATAACTATTATAAACAAATCTCTTACAACAGAATACAGATCAACATCATCTCCAGAGCATTGATGCTTTCGTGGAAGAAGAGCACAATGAAGCAACATTAGAATCATAGACCGAACATCAGAACAGGTTGAAGAACCAATCCTCAAAATGTGGTGCCGGATTTCTTCCAAAATATTATCTAGTTCTTGTTTACCTAATAAAATAGATATTACAATGACAAAATTGTAGATAACAAGGGCTAAATAAAGAAATCTGTAATTGTTATAATTTCTTAAGAAAAGAAAATTTATTTAAGAATTTCAAAGTTAAAAAAACGAAAATGAACATTTATAAACGGTATTTATTATTGAAAATTCCATTTCTGGAATTATATATTCTGCAAAATAAATGGAATAAAATCTAGACCTTGATAACCATATACAATAATTTTACTGTACTATTCATCAAAATCGCTGCTGTTAAGAGGAATTCAATGCTTATTTTTCTAAAGACATCTTTCCTATATGAGTTTCATAGTTAAGAATTGTACTGTGGGCCATCTCAACCCAGCCAAGTCAATAGAATGTAACTAAACCTTGTACTATAAGAGTACTATGTGAAATAAAAGTCTACAGCAGAATGATCACCCATCTGTTTCATTACTCATGGATCACTAAAACACAACTCACTCACACAACATATTCTTGTTTCGAACAAACAAATAGAATTTCTTTCAAACATTTCAATTCGCAGTAAGTTCTTTTAAATAGATTTCGAGTTTCAAAATGGTAATTCAAACAACTCAAGAGGTTTAAGTTCTAATATTTCCTCATTCTGCAAAATTGCTCCATCTAACATTTTCTTAATGCTAAAGAGGCCTACCACTTGACACAAATCTATGGACTGACCGGAGCCCGGACCCGGCTAAACATCAGGGAAAACTGGGTTTGCCTGCCGGAGTTAAAATGGAAAATTATACTTAAGGGGACAATCTAATTTCAAAAATATTTTCAATTTTCAGCCGATTCTCCTGAAATTTTCAGTGTATATAGTTTTTTTTCCCCCCCAGTGAAAAAAGTCCATTTCTAGCACTTTTATGAGTTTATAACAGTTAAAAAGTTTTTTTTTTGAAATTTGACCCTTTTTCAAATGAATCGTGGGGCCAAACCACTTTTCAGAATGATTTGAAATTTGGACTGTATATTCAGAATTTTATAGGCAACAAAAGATTCTAACAGACTTTTGCTCCCAGAGTTATAGAAAAAGTGTTATAAGCCCAAAACCTTTCAACGATCGAATTTTTTTTTTTTTTTTTTTTTTTTTTTTTTAAATCCACTTTAAGGGGAAAAAAAAAAAAAAAAAAAGACTACAACTATAGCATATCTTATTTTTGGTGGGTGTATAGAGGAGAGATGGGACTACAAATTACTCTCTATACTTTATTCGATGCGATTCGTTGGTTTCGAGATATAGCCTCTCAAAAAAGGTAAGATTATTCAGTTCAATTTTCAGCTCATGTGGACCAGTGGTTTGGCCCCACTATTCATTTTATTTTATTTTCAACTTTGGATCCAAATAACTTTCAAACCGTTATAGACTCAGAAAAAAGCTCAAAATCAATTTAGAACTTCGGGGGAAAATGTACATAATCCGAAAATTTCAGCTCAATCAGTCAAATAATAAAAAATATTTTTTAAACAAAATATAAGAAATTAAGATTTTTTTTCTCGTTTTTTTTCAATATTTCATTCTTCTTTTCTGTTTCTTCTGACCACTCCTTTTCTTCTAATGAAAGTTCATCTTTGTGCTTTTATTTTAGATACCCCACAAAGATTTGGTTCAAAATTTTTTACTTGTGGCACCCGGAGGTCCTCTTCTAATTTTCTGACTGCTGATGTTACATTTAGCTATTTCGAACCTATCATGAAACATTGTAAAGTACTCTCATACTGCTGAAGTTGATCGTTTATCCATATTGACTGAAAGTATAAAAATAATAATTTTGAAATAATGTAGCTAAATGATACAAGTTTGATACAAAGCAATAAAATAACAATGACATGAATAAATTCTGGTTTTATTGATAATTTTATATCTTACATTATTTCAAACTTTACCTTAGGGTCTTACCTAGGTAAACCTGTTGAATCACTATTATGAATCAGAAAAAAAATATTTTTTTAAACTTTTGTACTTTTTTTAATCTTTTATTATTCAAAATCTGTAATTTTCTGGAAAATTTCGGAGAAAATGCATATAATCAGTAATTTAAATGAATGTTGACTATTCTACTCCTTCCTTACAATTAATAAACATCAATTAAATTTATAACTAATTTTCTTAAACTAAAATTTCAGTGCTTTTGATCTCTTTACAAATTTTAGGCAACCCCGACCAGAACCCCAGCCCCATCCAAATTTGGGAGACCTCGGCCCCGGTCCAGGCAAAATTCCAGCCCAGGTCGATCCATATATATATATATATATATATATATATATATATATATATATATATATATATATATATATATATATATATATATATATATATATATATATATATATATATATATATATATATATATATATATTAGGGATGGAGCGATACCAAAATTTTTACCGATACCGATAAAAATTCCCCGATACCGATACCCGATACCTAAAAATATGCCGATACTATTACCGATACCGATACTTTATTCTTGTCCAAAAATTTTACCGATACCGATACTCAAAAATATGCCGATACTTGCCGATACCGATACTTCACTCCATCCCTAATATATATATATATATATATATATATATATATATATATATATATATATATATATATATATATATATATATATATATATATATATATATAAATATCTTTGTGTGTGAGTATGCGTGCGTACGTGCGCGCGCGCGCGCGCGCGTGCATGCGAATGTTATTGCGTCCAACATTGATAACGGCGAAACAAGACAAACCAATAGATTAAGGGGGAGGGGAAAGGCAGCCACTGTACAATTTTGTTCCAGTTGACAATTACTACTTATGCCCCCCGAAATTGAATCTGTACTTTAATTGGAGGTTCACAACATATTTTGGTTGTTTTATAATGAGGGTAAATCGAGTAATTTGATTTTTCAAGACTAGATAGATTTGAACTGTATAATTTTCCTAAGTGGGTTTAGAGTAAACAGATTATTTAAGTTAAAGAGTTTTTAATAGTAAACCTCTTCAGCTTTTGAGTACCGATGGTCAGACTTTGTGTAAGAATAAAATAGATAAAATGCTATTTTTTGCATGTAGAGTAATACAATCTGCGGGAAACTAAATTAATAAAAAAAAATTCAAGATTCTATGAGATGCCAGTTTTTTGTATTCCTTTATGTATTTGGCTCTGAAGCGTTTTCCCAACCTCCATCTTATACAGTAGCAAATAATCAACAAGGACCCAAGGTAAACCAAAGACCCTAGTAGTGAAAACTATCACTTTGCAACTGAGCTACCATGAACCATATATATATATATATATATATATATATATATATATATATATATATATATATATATATATATATATATATATATATATATATATATATATATATATATATATATATATATATATATATATATATATATACCTTCAATACGACAAGAAAGAATCAACGTTGATAACAATGATCGGCACAATGACATTGTAATGGCAACATTCTTATAAACAACTGAGGTATCATCCAAAAGGTCTGCAAAAAATGAAAATATAATTAGATCTGGAAAAATAAAAAAATTCCCTCCACCTTAATCATTATAAAAGTCAGCAGAAAAAAAATCTTTTCTAAGTGATTCATTCAATGATCTTTCATTCAGAAAACAAAATACTTTAATCACTTTTTGTTTTTCTTTTTTATATACTTCACTATACTTTGATTCATTTCATGATTAACCTCTTGATTTTTTTCATTTAATCTTCCTTTTCAATGCCTTCTCACCTGAACTATTATTCTCATTTTATTCAGAATCTTCCAAAGCTTTTCTTACCCAAAAAACCCTTATTGGTCTCAAATGTTTTATTTTAAAAAAATAATACATATAAAAATCACTCCAGTTATCAAGCTCTACTTACTCCTAATTATATCCTTTACAAACATTTCATCATTTTTTAGCCTGTTACCAACGGGCCTACTGAAATTAACTCGTTTTTTTTTTCTATTTAAAACTTTCTAAACGAGCTCTTTTCCCAAAAGTTTTTGTTTTAATATCTTAACAAACTTTTGTTACAATTATTGTTTTACTTAAGAGTATATTTTTGAAGATCTACCTCTTTCAGTTCCATCCCAATACCTTCACTTCTTACTGGCTTGTAGTATCTTCAAGTTTTTAAAATTTTTCATTTAATCAACCTTTGATAATATCCTAGGCAACTTTTTTAGCTTTCATTTCTTCCTTATATATATATATATATATATATATATATATATATATATATATATATATATATATATATATATATATATATATATATATATATATATATATATATATATATATATTATTATAAGCAAATTAATAGTTAGCAACAAAAAAAAAAAAATTTTTTTTTTTTTTTTTTTTTTTTTTTTGCATTTATTTGACAAATGTAATGTGTGTAAACTTTTCTCCAAAGCAATCATTGAACACAAAAATTTGAAAAAGAGAAAAAGATGCGATTCTAAAGGCATGCTGTTTGACCTTTTCTTTGGCTGTCAAAATTCAGGGCTTTTAGTGCTTGAAAATAACATTTTTAAATAACGTTTCTTTAATTATACTAAAAATACATTAATTTTTTTTCTTTTTCTTTTTTTTAAATGAACTCTTACCATACATAAAAAATTAAAAAGTTAGAAAAAATTACTCGTTCCAAATTTTTGCCTAATTAATTTGCAATTCATTCTCCAAATCAACAAAATCAAAAAAAATTTCATTCTACTTACCAAAACTTCTTAAACCAACAATTGCATAATAATAATAATAATAATAATAATAATAATAATAATAATAATAATATAATAATAATTCAGTAAGTACATACTATTAGATGCTCTGGCATAATCTTGTATCAGATTGATAAGAAGTGGAGCTGCGATTGTAGAAACAGAAGACTCTACTATAAAGGCAAGGAAACTGTCGCTTTTGCACAACATTTTCAAGATAATCTGCCAAAGATCGGCTGTACTTGCATAACGTTCTACTAAACGAGGGTAATTTACCTTCTGTAAAAAAAAAAAAAAAAAAATTCTATACAATGATAATTAACAACTAATAAATAAAAAATTATACAAAACATTTTCATGGAAAATACATGAATATTTACATTGTAAGTAAAATGAATACGATTAAAAAATAAATAAAATACCCTAGAATTATTTTCACGCCTATGGACTTCAGATCCCTCATTTGTTTCACACTTATGAGAGGTTTGCTTCTCATTCTCATTACGCGAGTTTAGGTCTTCCGAGCATTGAGTATCAGTATCTGATAATATAAAATTTCCCAAATTCCATGATGTTTCGAAAGAGTGATGGGAAGGAAGAGAATCAATGTTTGCCTTTCCACGAACAAACCTTGATGAATTATCAAAACGACGGCGCCAAAATATCTCAAATCGTCTAAGCTCAGTCAGAAAGTAATTAGAAAACATTTCGACATGTTCATCTTCAAACGAAACTCTAATACTCTTTTGTTCTTTATCTACTGCAGTACAAAGAAGATGATAAGTTTCGTATCTCGTATTAGGATTTCTCTTACAGTGATCGATAATTTCAATACCTTCGTCAAACAGCAATGAGAGGAGATTTTCGCATTCTAAATATTCATAGCACAGCCTAAGACATTTTAAAATACTATTAATAACAGAGGTCATAACTGAAGGTTCATCGCTTTGAAGAGTTCTGAATTTGTTGTGAATTAAAGTCTCTAAACATTTTATTATAATTTGATCACATATTTCCTTTTTAATCTCCCATTTGCTCAATAATATCAATCGTGTAAGATGTTCAGCCAATAAAGGTCCCACAGCTTCTGAAAATATATATTGATTATATATACTCAACCCCTCCCAGTGAGAATGACCACTTACGCTATTTTCATGTAGCATCCATTTATTATCACAGTCCTCATTCCTTGATTCTTGGTAGTGCATAGCTTCTATTGCCTTTTCAATTACTTGCTTGTCGCAAAACTGGCATAAGTTTTTATTATATCCATTAATGCCATTCAAAGCTTTCCACACTATCGTTTCAATGAAAGACACAATAGCGTATTGCAATTTCTCATTTCTTAACTCTAGATCTTCAAGTAAGAAAGGTAAGATACTAGATAAAGACATGCAACAGCAAAATCCTGATTTTGACAAGGCTTCAAGGATTGCAAAACATATATCATTATAACGGGATTCCTTAAAACAAAACAACAACCACCTTACTATTGAGGAGACAACACAATTGTCGGAAGATTCAGAAGATGAGAAACATTTAGAATGGTGAAGCAAATAAGGCATAGAAAAATCACAATTAGTATGAACAGATTTTGAGCAGTCACTCTTGTGTATCTGCTTTTCTTTTTCTACCTTAACATATAAAATGACTTTTAGCAAATGACTGAATAATGACTAGCAATTTTTCTGACTTAAAGTGAATCAACATTACATAAATTTCCTTTAAAGCTAATATATATTGCTTGGATAAAAAATTATGTATACTAAAAAAATTCTTACTTTCACTGGGTGCATTATGAACATCTCTGCCGCAACTCAATGCTATTAAAAGAGACGTAATACCAAGTACAATATCTCCCAAAATATCACCAAACCAATCATGATACTTTGTGAAGGACTCTTCTTTAGATATTTTTACAAATAACTGAATTAAATGCAAAAACTGTTGGGGAACATTAATATCAAATTTCTCTGGAAGAAAACTACATACTTTGTTGCACCCTGAGAGGAACAGTTTAAAAAGGAAATGAGTAAATTTTTTAATTAACTTAAATTTATACGCATTATTTAAACTTTGTTCATCTATAAGTTTTGTGAGCATCTGTGAACTTAAAGTTATAGAGTATTGAGCACATTTCCAAGAGGTTTCATCAAAAGCTAAGGGGTCATATAAAGTGTACTGAACCATTAACGAAAGGATAATATTTATTACGTCCTCTAAAAATAATGAAGTAGGCCTATTATATGCAGGATTTGATCCACTTTCATATGACTTTTTAAGTCTTAATATAGTTTCAGGATGAAAACATTCGCAACTTTGCAATGACTTTTTGTACCGAATGTACCTCCTTTTCATTCTCTCCAACTCTTCTTCAGAGTCTAACTCTACTGGGATCATGCAGGGAGATTTCTTACGTTTGTTTTTTTTATTATACCTCTTTGCAGTTCTCGAATATCTACAAGAAGAATGAGCAGGCTTACTAATCTCGGATATCAAACTGCGCACCTTATTAGTTAAATGGGCGATATCTGAATCTTTAGGATGTGTATAAGCTTTAAATATTTCACTGAAAGAAATATCAATGATTATGGGAACGTATGTTGAGGCTTCATTTTCACATTCTTTTTCAACACGAATGGAAACAGGTAAGTTATCCTTGATATGTTCTCTTAAAAGTGTTTCCAAAATACAACCTAAATACTTTACAATTTCAAAGCCGACAGTAGTTCCCTGAAAAAAATAAATACAGAGCTTTTAAGGCAGATAACATCCAGTAATAAAATGATGAAAAGTAAAAAGTGAATGAACATTACATAATACAAATAATTTATAACAAGTCTACTTAATTAAATTTTACATATTTAAGTTCGCGAAGTACTGAAAAGGTTGTCAAGTGATCTATTTAAAAAAAAACTTACTGCAGCTCCAATTTGATCTAACACCATCAACATTCTTGCTCCTCTCCCATACGTAAGAAATTCTTTGACATTTTTTGGCAATTCTTTTTCAATATCTTTAGAAGGTTCAGCTTCTTTCCCACTTGACTTTTCATCATCGTCTGACACGATAAGTACTAAAAACAATGTTAATTAAGAGAAATAGGAAAATAATAAAACAAAAGCATAAAATTTCAAACCTAATCATCGGAAAAATCCAAAGATCAGTCAGACAACTTAAAAAGAAATGTAAAATTTTCACAAAAAAATTATATATTTTCAAATTTTAAATTCCTAGCAAGTCCATCTATCTCGCAAATAAAATATAAAATATAGACTACCTTCACTTTCATTTGAAGATGGTATTTTCTGAGGATGAAACAGATGATCACTTTCTTGCTCTGATGTGACACAGGTTCCTTCTAATTCAGAAAAAGTGAGAATGCTCTCTCTCTTCATTCTATATTGAATCAAACTGCGTGATTTGGAAGATCTTCTACGACTATTCTTAGATGATAATTCAGTATTTAAATTATTTGGTAAGGACCCACCACTATCTTCTTCACTATGATGTACCCATAAACTAGCTTCACTTTTTACATCAGGTATTCTGCCACTGTCAAGCGACATGCCAGGAACTCGGTCATCGATGATGACTTCTTTCGACTCTGAGGACAATGTAGTCGAAGAAGAAAATGATGATGAATCTTCAGATTTACTTGCATCCTTAGAAGCAACCTGAGATTTTGGTTCATGTCCAAAATGGTTATGTTGAATACTCTGAATTCTCGGATACAGGCTTGAATTCTTACAAATATCTTCCAATTCAAGCAAGAGGAATGAACCGATGTAACTACTAATGACTTGATGCTTACTATAAAAATAAAGTGTTAGACAATTTTTAGTTTGAAGAAAGATTATATTGGCCTATAAAATTATGGACAGTGAAAGATATATGGCTTACATATTTCAGCATAATAATAATAATAATAATAATAATAATAATAATAATAATAATAATAATAATAATAACCTGAAACTTAGTCGATTTATCAATGGTTCATTTGTACTCGTTGACTGTAATAGAAGAAACAGAAACCTATCTAGAAGCTGCCCTTTTTCCTGTAATAATAATAATAATAATAATAATAATAATAATGAAAAATAATGAAAAATAATGTCAGGTTTCATATATATATATATATATATATATATATATATATATATATATATATATATATATATATATATATATATATATATATATATATATATATATATATATATATATATATATATATATATATTAAAAAAAAAAAAAAAAAAAAGTTTGTTTTTTTTTTTTTTTTTTTTTTTCGTAATAAAGAAAATGGATTTTAAGTAATTATCAAATGTAAAATTGAATGATCAAAAATTCATTTTAAACTCAATTAATAATAAAAATTAATATTAGATTATTTAAAATTAATAATGAAATGATATAATTAAATAAATATAAAAATGTACTTTTTATTTAGAAATATTTATTGATAAAATATGATATTGACGTTATACGAAACAACAATTTTAAGATGCGCCAAAATATAAATGCATAAGGCAATTATAATAGCTAAAACAATATCATATTTAGGAATAACATTATTATTTTATATTTTATAATATACATTTTAATAATATGTATGTTATTTACATAAGTTATTGATATAATTACTATTTTTAAGTATTTTATAAAAATAATTTATTTATATAGATATTAATTATTTTTTGTTTATAAAAATTTTTTTATACAATAAAAATAATGTGTTTGTAACAGTACTACTTGTTTATAACACATTTTAGAGATAATTTTAGAAGGTTAGGTAGTTTAGATATTCACTTTAGTACACTAAAAGAAAGAAGTTCATGAAAAGGCAGCAAATAGTTCCCTCAAGAGGAATTGGCTCCTCTAGAAGACGCTGATAAGGAGAGGACTGATTGCAGCAGGATTGAGAGGAGAAGACCCGATAGAGTCTTAGCCTCCATTCTTGCTGGTGTATATTTAAATTTATTTTTTTTTTGTTCAGTTAAAATCCTTAGTGTTTAACATTGATTACTAAAATGTGTTTCTCATTGCAGAAGTGATATTATAATGAAAGTTAAGACCTAATAATTAAATGTTATTTATCATATTGATCAGTATAACATTGTTTATAATTTCACCTTATTCTTACCAAAAATATCCTGATATCTAAAAACAGTAGTGAACGCAGTGTCGGTGAAGTATGTTCCTAAGATATATTAAGTAAATGAAATATGAATTTAAAATAAACATTGAAAACTATATTATATGCATCAATATGTTAATACTTGTGAACTTTTTACAGGGTTGAAAAACGAACCTTGATACTTACCTGATAGTGTTTTTAGTACTACCGCAATTACAGTGAAGGTAGTGTACAGATTATATAGTAACATATACAAATGATAGAACAATAATGTTTCTAATTGTATAATTATCATTAATACACTTTTAATGTTTTAGATTTGAAAAATTATCCTTGAAGTTGACAAGACAAAAAATCCATAAACCCTTATTGAGACTAGATACACAAATTCATAAGGTATTAGTGTGTTCATAATCATACATAGGAAAAGTGGAAAATTAATTAAATATTTAAGCGGTGTTTTTTTTTATGTTAATGTTCTTTTTCTTTATATTTAATTATAGGGTTTAAATTGTGGACTTGTTTATTGATAATTGAAGTTTATACCAATGGTTTGTTGAAAAATTGTCCCAGAAACTCAAAACTTGCCAATCAGAGAGTGGACTTTAAGGTGGAACTAAAATCCCCTTATTGCCAATTAAGTTAAGCCTTTACAGAACTATATATATCATAATTAGTAGTGTCCTTCACTAACCACTTCCTCCTTTCTCCTTCCATAAGTCTTGATCTTCTTATCTTTGAAATTGCTGGGCGCACAATTTTCAGTAAAAAATTGTTTGTCTGAAAACATTGATAGGAGGTATTGAGTGAGATTTAATATAAATTAAGAGAAAAATTTATTTAATTATAGTATTTAAATGATAATTTGTAAATTAAAAAGATAAAATAGAAAGTACATTTCATTTCTTACCGTGTTTGAAGAAAAACTTAGTTGATAAGAAGCTGGAATAACAATGGTCACTGGTGTGGATGAATGCTGATTCACTCTTCGCCTTTAAACATGCAATCGACTGTCGGGCGGGTCCTTTTTATACCCTGATATCCATTTAACTGATTAAATACTTACTGAAGCCTTGAAACGACAAGAAAATAGAATTCACACATCGTTCAAAGTGTAAGTGTTAAAAACAATTTTATTGTATGATTGGGAATGCTTGTTGTTGTGTAGTAGTATAGCGAGTTTCTTGCCGAGCGCCAATTACGCTTATACAATTTTAGAAAAAATACACTGACCCTTTTGTTTTCAAACTCTCAACGTCTCCCCCCAACATACACAAAAATAAATTGGCGCCCGAACAGGGACTCGCTTGATAGTGGGTTGTCAGGGGCGAGTGTGAATACGTGAAACACCGAAGTGACCAAGGGAAGGGGGTTCTTCACCACCTTTATTATTATTTCTTATAGAAGTAGACCTCAAAAGAAATAACCCATTTATTTTATATAATTCTTTGTATTAATTGTATGTACCGGTGTGCAGAGTAAAAACATTGCTCGGTACACAGGTATATGCCTGTGGTTATTCTTTGTTTTGCAGATTGTGTTCCAGTCCGAGTGATCCTAAAAAGTCTTTCAGAAAGTCAAAATGGCCATGTCTACTTCCATTCCTGATATGGAAATGGATGATTACCTGGATTCTTTGGACCAGGGCCAACAAAATATAATGGATAGCTCTGGAATTGATCGGAGTGGGGGTACAGAAAATGTTGTCTCTGCGCAGGCAGTACAACAAATAATGAATAATTTAAATACACAAATGGCATCTTTAAATAAAAAGTTGGAGGAAGCAAGAGACTCTCCAGATAGTAGAGACAAAGAGCTAGGTAGTTCCATTAACTAAGAGTGAGGAAAATGTGGAAGGAGTTGATATTTGTCCTAGTGAACGTCCTTTAATTTCCTTGGAAAATAATGTGATTCATGTCACCACTGAGGGAAATGTTCCTATTTTTCCCAATGTGACTACATTAGAGATTATGGTTCCTACAACCACTACACCAGCTAAGATACATGCAAACTGCTACTACCCCAACTCCAGTGACATCCGTATATGCTAGACCATTCACGACATTCCGAGCACCAACACCAAATACCATATTCCGACCTCCAATACCAGAAACTAACATTGGACAACAGAGGAACCAAAACAGTGGAAGTAATATTTTTACTGCCAATCAGTTTGACATCATCCAACAGCAAATGTCATTACTTACTCAGACTGTTTCTCTTCTCACTATTTTAGTAAATAATTCCCAAAAACCAAAAATTCTGGAGCCAAAAGTATTCAGTTACGAGAAGGAACATGACCTACATAGATTTCTAGAATACTTTGAAAAATATTGTATGAAAAAGTATCCCCAAAGCCCTGACCAATGGCTCAGGTTATTGGAAAAGTATCTGTCAGGTAAATTTCTAAGACTTTATAATGAAATTATAAAGAATGTAACTGACTATAATATAGCTAAGGGGATATTAATAAAATGGTATCTCCAGGAAGAAAAGAAAAGAAATGAAAATAAACTCAGGGCTTATCACTCTGCTAAAAGGCAAAGTGGGGAAGATGTTCACTTGTTTGCCTTGCGACTTGAACAACTGGCTGAACAAGCTTTCCCAGGTGTAAATATGAAGGAAGCATGAATCTCTGCGTACAGCTTTCATTCTTAGTCTACCCTATAATGTTCAAAACAAGATCAGAGAATTCATTATACAAAATGAAATGTGTACTCAGACGAGGGTTCCCTGGGATAAATTGGTTCTTTTAGCTGATTCTTATGACCGTGAATTTCATCCCTGGAAGAACATTGAAACTATAGAGAAGAAAGAAGAATCTTCTGTTAATCTATCCAGGGATAATATAGAAGTTATACAAATAGATACTGTAATGCCGCAAGCCACATGGAGTGAGATCTTGAAAGGGTCATCACATCCTAGAGTTGAACGACAAAGGTATCAAAAATCAATAGAAGAGTCAGCAACACTGAAACAACGACCAAATACGACTACACCAAAGACAATGCACAAATCATGCACATATTGTGGACGAACTGGCCACACTGTTGACGAGTGTTATAAGGCCCTTGGTATTTGTAGTTACTGCAAGACCAAGGGACACATTCGAAATGATTGTTGGCATTACACAAAAAACAATTCACCTCCCAGGGGTAATAATAATAATAGAAAATCATCCCTTGAATGTCCTTTTTGCCAAGGGGATCATCTTGGAATTAATTGTAATTCCAGGAGATCCACCCAATCTAATAAAAATCCTCATAATTCACCTAGGGAGAATAGTTTTATAAACCTTCCTGTCAATAATAATAGTCCTCCTCAAGGAAAGAATAATACTCCCTTACCTCAGCGTATACGGTCAAATAGCCGTACGTTTGAAAATAGTACTTTGTCTCAAGATCCCTGGGTAGCTACTGGTGCGAAACCAAAAACAAAATACATAGAACATTGTAACATGTGTGGAGATTCACATTATGAAGGCAAATGTTTAGGAGATTCGGAAAACTGATCACCTCCGCAGTGAGTAATCTCACTGTGGAGGAATATAAAATTTTGGATCCTCCTATAGTTAAAAACACCACATTGTACGGATTAGGTGAATTTCCACATGAAACAGATTTTCCAGATAATGACAATAAAACCACCGAGGTGAATTGCAATCTTTGCCAAGCGGATGTAGATCCACTTATTATCTATGTATCCTTAGATGCAGGTAACAACTTTGTAGATTCGATGGTTGATACTGGTGCCGGTGTAAGCCTTTTAAATGAGGGAGTGTTATCACACTTATCCCCAGTAGAGCTTAAACCCTCCACAGAAGTTACTGCCATTCGAGGTTTTGGGAGAAAAGAAGCTATCCCTATTAAATTTTTCATAGAAGTTCCCTTAGTTTTTGATAGTGGTTTCACCACAGAACCCATTAAATTTTTCTTAGTACCCATAGAATACATGACACATAGTGTGATCCTGGGAGCAGTAGCTCTTAAGGACAATAAATTGTTACCAGACATGACATATCGTGAACTTTTACATAGAACACAGGATAACCTAACCAGCGTCGGAAAGGATATCAGCCTAACTATTCCCTTTTACAATTGTATAATACCAGAAACCACGATCATTCCTCCCAACACTTGTAAAATGTTAGCCATAGAAATACCTGATCTAAAACAATTATAAAGAGAAATACCACTTAGCAGAATTTTTAGGAGAAAACCATTCAGGTTTGCAGTTCATTCCTGGTGTCTTAGATGTCAGTTTAAATGAAAATATAGTTGCTGTTCTAAATTCTTCAAATAAGGAACAGTGTGTCAGGAAACAGACTTTGATAGGGAAAAATTACTAATGTTAGGAGTAAGGATTTAGAAATTAACATAAATCAGGAAACACCTGACATTACATTCACAGATCCAAAAGACTATTGGAATGCAGAAAGGGTAAAAGTCGAATTTGGAATTGGTACTCTGTCGGTATCCACTGACCAAGCAAGACAAATTAATTTCAGTTTTGTTAAAGTATCCACATGTGCTTAGCACAGGGGAAAATGATGTGGGATTAGCCCAAAACATAACACATACCATTGAGTTGGAAACAGATAAACCTGTCAGGATTCCAGTTAGGAGATTCCAAGGGCCCATTAGCACAAGAAATTGAAAAAGAATGTGCTGATCTTTTGGAAGGAGGTATCATACAATCAAGTAAGTCTCCATACTCAGCACCTGTAGTTCCTGTTAGAAAACCAGATGGTTCATTACGATTGTGTATCGACTACAGGAAACTGAACAGTGTAACAAAGGGAGACTCTTTCCCATTACCTAACTTGATTGATATGATCTACAACATGCATGGGAATACTCTGTTCACTACAATCGATCTTATAAAGGGATACTATCAAATAGCCATGGATGCTGATAGTATTGAGAAGACTGCTTTTTCCACACCGTTCGGCCAGTATGAATATTTAAAAATGCCTTTCGGTGTAAAAAATGGACCTGCTACCTTTCAACGTGGAATGATGATTGCGTTGGCAGGCCTACCATGGAATAAGGTTATGGTTTACCTTGATGATATTATCGTCTTAGGTAAAACCTTTGAAGACCATTTGGATACACTTGAAAGAGTATTAATTGCATTAGGAGCCAACGGGTATAAGTTAAAACCTAAAAAGACTCGAATTTGTAGAACAGAAGTAGAGTTTCTAGGACATAGAATATCTGTAAAAGGAATACAACCTTTGGAAAAGAATCTGAAAGGTGTCCTTGAATTCCCAGTACCCACAACAGTAAAACAATTAAGACAATTTTTGGGTATGGTTAATTTTTACCGTCGACACATCCCAAATTGTTCTCAGATATCACAACCCTTATCCTCTCAGACAGGGGGAAAAACTGTCACCTGGAATGACGCTTGTCAGGATGCTTTTGACACACTAAAAAAAGCATTAATCAGTCCTACAATGTTAGGATTCCCTGATTATTCCCCAGAAGCTTCACCATTGGAGTTATATGTGGATGCGTCAAATGTAGGTGCCGGAGCCTGTCTATCACAGAAACAGCATGATACACAAAAACCCATAGCTTATATTTCTACTACTTTCAGTGGACCGCAGAAAAATTACAGTACCATAGATAAGGAACTTACTGCTTTAAGATGGGCAGTTAAGTCCTTAAAAGCTTTCCTGAAGGGAGTGAAATTTGTTATTTACACTGACCACCAACCTCTGATTTACCTGCAAAACATGAGCATGGTAGACGGACGAGTAGCCCGTACATGGGAAGAACTAAACGATTATAATTTTGAGATTAGACACATTGTAGGGAAATCCAATACAATTGCCGACGCCTTATCAAGATCTCCAGTTCTTCACCAAGAAGCTGGAGAATCAACTGAATATAATCCTACATCCGTAGAATTTGTACCCATGGGGTTTGAACTCATTGAAGTCCCAGGGGGTGGTGATGCGGTCTTTAGGTGCTTTTCCTTGTTCCTTTATGGGGCAATGGATAATCACCTGGAGATACGTGTGGCAGTTGTTGATGAACTTCTTAAAGAATATAGGTAGATATCACCTTCAGGAAAGAAATATTAGGAAAAGAATTAAAGTAATGAAATGTGGAGGACAAGTTCCCATACCTGAAGTTATCGACTCTTTCTGTAACATCTTTAGAACCAGAGTTGAAGTGTATTATGATGATGAAAGACCGATGATTTATGGGTTCCAATTCACTGACAAGATATGCAGACTGAAATGTCTTGGGGGAATCCACTATAATTACTTAAATCCAATAGCAAACAAGTGTACACACTACTTTAAATGAAGTCATTATCACCATCAATGAGGTAACTCCCATTTATGATGGTATTGACTTAGCTAACCATAACATTAATGATGTGGATATACTCTCTGAACAAAACACTGATTCGATACTACGTGGTTTGCGGAAGCAGTTGCTATCAAATAATCATGTTTCTGCATGGCCATCTTTATTAAAGATATTTAAACCTTATAGTAAGGAAATCTTCATTGAAAAGGATATGTTGTATCGGCATACCAATAAACAACACAAACAAATGTTATTATCATTTAATTTATTAGTGTTAGTAGCTTTGAAATTACACTGGAACTTGGGTCATATAGGACGTAATAAAACATTAGATCTTATTTATAAACACTTCTGGCATCCTAGGACTAATCAGGTTGTATCTGATATAGTCAGGTGTTGTCCAACATGCCAAAAATTAAAAACTCATTCTAGTAAAATAATACCCCCAACATTAAAAATCAATTCACATAATCCTTTTGATATAGTGGCTATGGACTTATTGCAATTTCCCCCTACTACAGGTGGATATAAGTATGTTGTGGTCTTTATAGATCATTGTTCCAAATGGGCTTGTGTGGTACCCATACAGAATAAACAAAGTTCTACAGTAGCTGATGTTCTTGAAGAAAGAATCTTGCCTTTTCTGCCCAAATTACCGAATCGATTGCTGACAGATAATGGGATGGAGTTCATTGCCGAGCCTTTCCAAGTTGTTTTGGAAACATATAACATACAACACATTCGAACTTCCCCATTGCATCCAGCCAGTAACGGAATTTGTGAACGCTTCAACAGAAGTTTAATCCAATCCTTGCGATGTCTGGTCTTAGAAAATTCATCACATTGGGATGAGGAATTACCCTCATCAGTGATTATTTACAACCATACTTGGCACAGTGCCATTAAGATGTCACCCTCAGATTTTCTGTTGAAAGAATCACACAAAGAACCAGCTCATACGTTTCCTCAATATTGGAATGAAGGAACGATGAATTTTCAGTCTTATAAGGTTGGGCAGAGAGTAGCAAAGAAAATAATCTTCAAGGGACATCAGGTCATTAACAAGTTTAGAATCAGATGGGAAGGACCATTCATAATCACTGCAGTGAATGATAACAAAGTCACCTACAGGATTAAACGAATGGGTAATCCAAATTCACGAGAGGAGAAAATCCATCACTCCCAATTGAGGAAGTGGATTGACATTCCCTCATATCTACAAAAAAATCCCTTCTTCAAAGAACGAGTGTTTCAATCAAATGAAGATGAAGAAGAGGAATTTTATGACACAGACAGTACCATAGATGATTTGGACCATATGTCCGAATTAAACATTAACACAGAAACAGAAAAACCTCCAATTATAGAGGAAGATAGTGATGATGAAGAGGAGTTTGAGGGGTTTGAAGTATCAGATAAATCCAATGAAAAAGCCCAACAATTAACCCAATTCTTAATGAACATGAGCACACCTGTAAACATACACCCCAAAAACATATCACCTATAGTGTTTGCTACATCAGAATCAACTACAGTTAATAGTACAACACCAATAGGGCCTATCAAGACTAAACATCCACACCAATCGTCCAATGTTTTTTCGCCTTTCACTCAATTTTCTATTTCTCTTTCTAACATTTGCTCACTTGTATTTTCATCTGATTTCGATCGCTCTCGTTGTGCTACGAGAGTGACGGATACTCACACTGAACCAAGTTCTGAAAGTAAATCTGCAGATTTTTCAGGATTCCAGAAGACTAGTTTTCGTTGGGATATGGTGGAGGTGTTGAATAACACAATAATAAATCAGGTATTTTCATTCTCAGAAAATCAATCACCCACCATCCCTGAGTTAGAATGGGATGATTCTTCAATCATGATAAATGGGTCATGCGAAGATCCACATGTAGAAAATGAGAAGGATATGCCTGAAAAAACGGTTCTAGAGATTGTCGAGGAGGAATATTTGGAAGACCTGGAGGAGGAGGAAATTACTCAATCTCCCAGAGCCTTGCGAAGATTTTTGGAAGATAATTATCAATTAACAAATATTTCATCTATTAGAAATATTAAAGAACTATCTCCATCCTATTCCCTTGAAGGAGAATTACTCCTGAAGAAAAACATTGTTCAAACCACAGATGAGACCGGAGAATCTGTGGTTGTAGAATCTCCAATGATAGTTATGGAAACTCCAGTCATCAGGCCATTTACTCGTTCAAGAGGTTCAGTACCAGCCTACGACTATGTAATGAATACTCCCTTGGAGTGGAAGAAACCAAATTAAAAAAGAATAAATAAATAAATAAATAGAATCAAATTCATACTATTTTTATAATCTTTCCTCGACTATCCCTCCCAGGTTACAAATACACTTAAGGAGCTGAATGGAGCCGGAGTTAGGTTAGATTTGTTT
>SEYY01000249.1:25379-40379 GCA_009176605.1 Armadillidium nasatum
AGGATAACCTAACCAGCGTCGGAAAGGATATCAGCCTAACTATTCCCTTTTACAATTGTATAATACCAGAAACCACGATCATTCCTCCCAACACTTGTAAAATGTTAGCCATAGAAATACCTGATCTAAAACAATATAAAGAGAAATATCACTTAGCAGGAATTTTTAGGAGAAAACCATTCAGGTTTGCAGTTCATTCCTGGTGTCTTAGATGTCAGTTTAAATGAAAATATAGTTGCTGTTCTAAATTCTTCAAATAAGGAACAGTGTGTCAGGAAACAGACTTTGATAGGAAAAATTACTAATGTTAGGAGTAAGGATTTAGAAATTAACATAAATCAGGAAACACCTGACATTACATTCACAGATCCAAAAGACTATTGGAATGCAGAAAGGGTAAAAGTCGAATTTGGAATTGGTACTCTGTCGGTATCCACTGACCAACAAGACAAATTAATTTCAGTTTTGTTAAAGTATCCACATGTGCTTAGCACAGGGGAAAATGATGTGGGATTAGCCCAAAACATAACACATACCATTGAGTTGGAAACAGATAAACCTGTCAGGATTCCAGTTAGGAGATTCCAGGGCCCATTAGCACAAGAAATTGAAAAAGAATGTGCTGATCTTTTGGAAGGAGGTATCATACAATCAAGTAAGTCTCCATACTCAGCACCTGTAGTTCCTGTTAGAAAACCAGATGGTTCATTACGATTGTGTATTGACTACAGGAAACTGAACAGTGTAACAAAGGGAGACTCTTTCCCATTACCTAACTTGATTGATATGATCTACAACATGCATGGGAATACTCTGTTCACTACAATCGATCTTATAAAGGGATACTATCAAATAGCCATGGATGCTGATAGTATTGAGAAGACTGCTTTTTCCACACCGTTCGGCCAGTATGAATATTTAAAAATGCCTTTCGGTGTAAAAAATGGACCTGCTACCTTTCAACGTGGAATGATGATTGCGTTGGCAGGCCTACCATGGAATAAGGTTATGGTTTACCTTGATGATATTATCGTCTTAGGTAAAACCTTTGAAGACCATTTGGATACACTTGAAAGAGTATTAATTGCATTAGGAGCCAACGGGTATAAGTTAAAACCTAAAAAGACTCGAATTTGTAGAACAGAAGTAGAGTTTCTAGGACATAGAATATCTGTAAAAGGAATACAACCTTTGGAAAAGAATCTGAAAGGTGTCCTTGAATTCCCAGTACCCACAACAGTAAAACAATTAAGACAATTTTTGGGTATGGTTAATTTTTACCGTCGACACATCCCAAATTGTTCTCAGATATCACAACCCTTATCCTCTCAGACAGGGGGAAAAACTGTCACCTGGAATGACGCTTGTCAGGATGCTTTTGACACACTAAAAAAAGCATTAATCAGTCCTACAATGTTAGGATTCCCTGATTATTCCCCAGAAGCTTCACCATTGGAGTTATATGTGGATGCGTCAAATGTAGGTGCCGGAGCCTGTCTATCACAGAAACAGCATGATACACAAAAACCCATAGCTTATATTTCTACTACTTTCAGTGGACCGCAGAAAAATTACAGTACCATAGATAAGGAACTTACTGCTTTAAGATGGGCAGTTAAGTCCTTAAAAGCTTTTCTGAAGGGAGTGAAATTTGTTATTTACACTGACCACCAACCTCTGATTTACCTGCAAAACATGAGCATGGTAGACGGACGAGTAGCCCGTACATGGGAAGAACTAAACGATTATAATTTTGAGATTAGACACATTGTAGGGAAATCCAATACAATTGCCGACGCCTTATCAAGATCTCCAGTTCTTCACCAAGAAGCTGGAGAATCAACTGAATATAATCCTACATCCGTAGAATTTGTACCCATGGGGTTTGAACTCATTGAAGTCCCAGGGGGTGGTGATGCGGTCTTTAGGTGCTTTTCCTTGTTCCTTTATGGGGCAATGGATAATCACCTGGAGATACGTGTGGCAGTTGTTGATGAACTCTTAAAGAATATAGGTAGATATCACCTTCAGGAAAGAAATATTAGGAAAAGAATTAAAGTAATGAAATGTGGAGGACAAGTTCCCATACCTGAAGTTATCGACTCTTTCTGTAACATCTTTAGAACCAGAGTTGAAGTGTATTATGATGATGAAAGACCAATGATTTATGGGTTCCAATTCACTGACAAGATATGCAGACTGAAATGTCTTGGGGGAATCCACTATAATTACTTAAATCCAATAGCAACAAGTGTACACACTACTTTAAATGAAGTCATTATCACCATCAATGAGGTAACTCCCATTTATGATGGTATTGACTTAGCTAACCATAACATTAATGATGTGGATATACTCTCTGAACAAAACACTGATTCGATACTACGTGGTTTGCGGAAGCAGTTGCTATCAAATAATCATGTTTCTGCATGGCCATCTTTATTAAAGATATTTAAACCTTATAGTAAGGAAATCTTCATTGAAAAGGATATGTTGTATCGGCATACCAATAAACAACACAAACAAATGTTATTATCATTTAATTTATTAGTGTTAGTAGCTTTGAAATTACACTGGAACTTGGGTCATATAGGACGTAATAAAACATTAGATCTTATTTATAAACACTTTTGGCATCCTAGGACTAATCAGGTTGTATCTGATATAGTCAGGTGTTGTCCAACATGCCAAAAATTAAAAACTCATTCTAGTAAAATAATACCCCCAACATTAAAAATCAATTCACATAATCCTTTTGATTTAGTGGCTATGGACTTATTGCAATTTCCCCCTACTACAGGTGGATATAAGTATGTTGTGGTCTTTATAGATCATTGTTCCAAATGGGCTTGTGTGGTACCCATACAGAATAAACAAAGTTCTACAGTAGCTGATGTTCTTGAAGAAAGAATCTTGCCTTTTCTGCCCAAATTACCGAATCGATTGCTGACAGATAATGGGATGGAGTTCATTGCCGAGCCTTTCCAAGTTGTTTTGGAAACATATAACATACAACACATTCGAACTTCCCCATTGCATCCAGCCAGTAACGGAATTTGTGAACGCTTCAACAGAAGTTTAATCCAATCCTTTGCGATGTCTGGTCTTAGAAAATTCATCACATTGGGATGAGGAATTACCCTCATCAGTGATTATTTACAACCATACTTGGCACAGTGCCATTAAGATGTCACCCTCAGATTTTCTGTTGAAAGAATCACACAAAGAACCAGCTCATACGTTTCCTCAATATTGGAATGAAGGAACGATGAATTTTCAGTCTTATAAGGTTGGGCAGAAGGTAGCAAGGAAAATAATCTTCAAGGGACATCAGGTCATTAACAAGTTTAGAATCAGATGGGAAGGACCATTCATAATCACTGTAGTGAATGATAACAAAGTCACCTACAGGATTAAACGAATGGGTAATCCGAAATTCACGAGAGGAGAAAATCCATCACTCCCAATTGAGGAAGTGGATTGACATTCCCTCATATCTTCAAAAAAAATCCCTTCTTCAAAGAACGAGTGTTTCAATCAAATGAAGATGAAGAAGAGGAATTTTATGACACAGACAGTACCATAGATGATTTGGACCATATGTCCGAATTAAACATTAACACAGAAACAGAAAAACCTCCAATTATAGAGGAAGATAGTGATGATGAAGAGGAGTTTGAGGGGTTTGAAGTATCAGATAAATCCAATGAAAAAGCCCAACAATTAACCCAATTCTTAATGAACATGAGCACACCTGTAAACATACACCCCAAAAACATATCACCTATAGTGTTTGCTACATCAGAATCAACTACAGTTAATAGTACAACACCAATAGGGCCTATCAAGACTAAACATCCACACCAATCGTCCAATGTTTTTTCGCCTTTCACTCAATTTTCTATTTCTCTTTCTAACATTTGCTCACTTGTATTTTCATCTGATTTCGATCGCTCTCGTTGTGCTACGAGAGTGACGGATACTCACACTGAACCAAGTTCTGAAAGTAAATCTGCAGATTTTTCAGGATTCCAGAAGACTAGTTTTCGTTGGGATATGGTGGAGGTGTTGAATAACACAATAATAAATCAGGTATTTTCATTCTCAGAAAATCAATCACCCACCATCCCTGAGTTAGAATGGGATGATTCTTCAATCATGATAAATGGGTCATGCGAAGATCCACATATAGAAAATGAGAAGGATATACCTGAAAAAATGGTTCTAGAAATTGTCGAGGAGGAATATTTGGAAGACCTGGAGGAGGAGGAAATTACTCAATCTCCCGGAGCCTTGCGAAGATTTTTGGAAGATAATTATCAATTAACAAATATTTCATCTATTAGAAATATTAAAGAACTATCTCCATCCTATTCCCTTGAAGGAGAATTACTCCTGAAGAAAAACATTGTTCAAACCACAGATGAGACCGGAGAATCTGTGGTTGTAGAATCTCCAATGATAGTTATGGAGACTCCAGTCATCAGGCCATTTACTCGTTCAAGAGGTTCAGTACCAGCCTACGACTATGTAATGAATACTCCCTTGGAGTGGAAGAAACCAAATTAAAAAAGAATAAATAAATAAATAAATAGAATCAAATTCATACTATTTTTATAATCTTTCCTCGACTATCCCTCCCAGGTTACAAATACACTTAAGGAGCTGAATGGAGCCGGAGTTAGGTTAGATTTGTTTAAAAAAAAAAAAAAAAAAAAAAAAAAAAAAGGAAGTTTAAGTAAAATATAAATTGCTTTCCTTAAATTGCTTATTTAAAATGCTGTCATAAAATTAGTCTTTGCTGCTTAAAATGCTTACAAATTTCAAATTTCACTAATAATTATTTGCTTTGCCACGAAATTATTCTTGGAACTAATTAGATTATTGTTTCATAATTGATTTTTTATTGTTTATATTGTTTTTATTTGTTTATATAAGACACCAAATCGCTGGTCCTTGTGCGCCTAGTATTTTCTTGGGGTGCGAGGATCGGGATTGTGGTGAGGTCTATTATCTGTTCTTAATTTATTTTCTCTATATTACAGACTAACCAAAAATGAAATACATTAACCTTCTAGTTGTAGGAGATTCTGAGACTCAGATGTTCTGGAAGGGGCGAAACCTATTAAAGAATGAATATGGAGTATTTGTTCAAACAGAATATAGATCTGGGGCAACGTTAGAAGATTGTTTAGGACAGATACAGAGACGGATGAAACCCTCCACACACATAATCATTATATGGGCTCTGACTCCCTTCGCTTGGAGGAGAACACCCATCAAAAATCATGAGCAGCGAGAGACAACTGTTTTCCGTCCCAGCCTTCATTTATCCATTGATCGGATACCTGACATGATGAATCAGATAATGCGGAATGTCCTACAAGTAAACCCCAATTGTAAAGTATACCTGTCCATACCATCTGTCAAAGATCTCTACAAGTTTAATCAAACCAGACTGATACAAGCATGGGGAGAAGATTACCGTGATTTTTTGAAAAATCATATTGATTATAATCCAGAACGCATGAGACGTTATTCCTTACAGGCATATTACCTCTTTTGTAGTCTTAAGAAAACTCAATACCGGTGGGAAGGGAAAAATCTATTATATGGTAATGGAGCCTTGAACTGTTATAATTATAAACGACCTAAAGCCAGGTCACAACGCAGGATAAGAGTCGCACATACAGAATATTTAAATGGAATGTCATTACATTTAAATTCAGAACTCATTCCTGATGGGCTCCATGGCAACCAAACTTATTTGAAATATTACCTTATTAACAACAAAGGAATTTTTGAAAAGTTCAGGAATTTCCCCCCTCACCGACCACTTCAAGAAGAGGATAAAGAAACAAGGCTTATTGGGAGATTGCCCTCAGGATGATACTGTGTGGAGAGTGAACCCAACCCACAGAACGCCAAAGCCCTCAGAAAGAATACCACTCCCAGTGGATCAAGTGGCTGAATGTTTGTATCAAGTTACAGATTTAGAACAACCATCAACATCTTCTCAAGGGAGAGTATATATCCCACATACACCTTACACTGGTATGACTGTCGAACCACAATCCTCAGCCACACCAATACACTTTACACACACTCCTTTTTATCAGCATCAAGCTCCTTTAGCTACTTCTACTAATAATATTCCTTTTCATACGGTGATGGGTTGTGATCCTGGAATGGTTTCCGATCATATACAGAATGATTTTAACTCTGACGCTCACATAGCTGTCCGTGACTTCCTAGAAAATAGAAAACAGAAAGGTCATGGAGACAAAAAGAGACAGTTACAAGATTTAGATGATGTAATTAAAGTGGCAGAACAGGAAAATAAAAAAAAATAAAAAAGCGAAAGAACTAGAGGAACCTCGCTTGGTGGGGAGGGATGATAAGGAGAGGACTGATTGCAGCAGGATTGAGAGGAGAAGACCCGATAGAGTCTTAGCCTCCATTCTTGCTGGTGTATATTTAAATTTATTTTTTTTTTTGTTCAGTTAAAATCCTTAGTGTCTAACATTGATTACTAAAATGTGTTTCTCATTGCAGAAGTGATATTATAATGAAAGTTAAGACCTAATAATTAAATGTTATTTATCATATTGATCAGTATAACATTGTTTATAATTTCACCTTATTCTTACCAAAAATATCCTGATATCTAAAAACAGTAGTGAACGCAGTGTCGGTGAAGTATGTTCCTAAGATATATTAAGTAAATGAAATATGAATTTAAAATAAACATTGAAAACTATATTATATGCATCAATATGTTAATACTTGTGAACTTTTTACAGGGTTGAAAAACGAACCTTGATACTTACCTGATAGTGTTTTTAGTACTACCGCAATTACAGTGAAGGTAGTGTACAGATTATATAGTAACATATACAAATGATAGAACAATAATGTTTCTAATTGTATAATTATCATTAATACACTTTTAATGTTTTAGATTTGAAAAATTATCCTTGAAGTTGACAAGACAAAAAATTCATAAACCCTTATTGAGACTAGATACACAAATTCATAAGGTATTAGTGTGTTCATAATCATACATAGGAAAAGTGGAAAATTAATTAAATATTTAAGCGGTGTTTTTTTTATGTTAATGTTCTTTTTCTTTATATTTAATTATAGGGTTTAAATTGTGGACTTGTTTATTGATAATTGAAGTTTATACCAATGGTTTGTTGAAAAATTGTCCCAGAAACTCAAAACTTGCCAATCAGAGAGTGGACTTTAAGGTGGAACTAAAATCCCCTTATTGCCAATTAAGTTAAGCCTTTACAGAACTATATATATCATAATTAGTAGTGTCCTTCACTAACCACTTCCTCCTTTCTCCTTCCATAGTCTTGATCTTCTTATCTTTGAAATTGCTGGGCGCACAATTTTCAGTAAAAAATTGTTTGTCTGAAAACATTGATATAGGAGGTATTGAGTGAGATTAATATAAATTAAGAGAAAAACATTTAATTATAGTATTTAAATGATAATTTGTAAATTAAAAAGATAAAATAGAAAGTACATTTCATTTCTTACCGTGTTTGAAGAAAAACTTAGTTGATAAGAAGCTGGAATAACAATGGTCACCGGTGGTGTGGATGAATGCTGATTCACTCTTCGCCTTTAAACATACAATCGACTGTCGGGCGGGTCCTTTTTATACCCTGATATCCATTTAACTGATTAAATACTTACTGAAGCCTTGAAACGACAAGAAAATAGAATTCACACATCGTTCAAAGTGTAAGTGTAAAAACAATTTTATTGTATGATTGGGAATGCTTGTTGTATAGTAGTATAGCGAGTTTCTTGCCGAGCGCCAATTACGCTTATACATTTTAAAAATACACTGACCCTTTTGTTTTCAAACTATCAACGTCTCCCCCCAACAACGCTCCTGCCTGCTCCGCTCTCCAAGAGGATACCACAGTTTGGCAGATCATTTTGCCCTCGACTGTGGTCTCTCCCTTGAAGTGGTGGCTAACGCCGTCTACTAGTTGGCTCAACAGGTCAGTGAGAGGAACTAAGAACACAAAGCCTAATGAAGATCCCTTTCCGTCTCTACTCCACCTAAGAGATGAGAACAATGTTCCCTAGAACCAGTGCTACGGGACCACACACCAAGGTCCATACACAGAGATCACTATAAAGCGGTCCCCCTCATATATATATATATATATATATATATATATATATATATATATATATATATATATATATATATATATATATATTATATATATATATATATATATATATATATATATATATATATATATATATAGATATATTGTGAGCATGTGCCATTCTAACGTTCTTATTCTTTTCTTCCCAATAGTTATTGGTGAAGACAGAAACAGATGATCGACCTCGGAAGGAAGAAGGGGAGGGATGTCGACTACAAAATATTAACAGATAATTAATTTATATTTTTTTAGCTTCTTTTTCTAAATTTTTATTTTTCTTCCTTTATATTACTGTCTATTATAACATAAAAAACTAATACAAAGTTAATTTAACTCTAATCTACAAACAATTATTCTAGATTCGTAGATTGAAAATAGAGAAATGAAATAATATTTTTGAATTATCAACGAAAAAGACTTTACATCAGTATTGGAGCCAGCCACCGTCTGGCCAATACGTGAGTCAACACAAATATTTGTCTTAAAAGTTTTAATTAATGGAAATTTATCAAAATACCTCATAAATAAAATTTTCTGATTTTTAGTTTCAACTCTGGAACTACTGCAACCATAACCGATTCTAAGTTATCAGTTAACTTCCTCCTCCTTTTATTGAATTGACGACGGGTGTCTTCTTATTTGACAAACAGTCATTAAGAAACCAACATACCCGTCAGTTCTTTATAACCCATCGCCCTGTTCTGCGTTTTTCTTCGTAAACAGATCTTTCTTTATTGTTCTGCTCGAGCTCTGATAACGTCATTATTTCTTGTTCATATTCCTTAGCCATCTTTCAACAAACGATTTTGTTTTTCAATGACCTCCAACATTTAAATTAAATCTGACGAAGGTGTTCCTTTTAGTGATGCACACTGCCCTAGCAGAGGTCCTGAGGACTTCAGTTCGTAAAAATCAGATCGCAATAGCAACTAACTCATCAACATCGTCCTTACGAAAAGGAGAAGCGGGCGATACAACCCGATCAACAACACCGCCACTCGACGAATCAACAAAAAAATCATGTTTTACCACTACTATTATCTTTAGTTTTCTCTTGTTGGTTATATAAGGTTGCGCGAATTTGCTAATATATATATATATATATATATATATATATATATATATATATATATATATATATATATATATATATATATATATATATTAGGGATGGAGCGATACCAAAATTTTTACCGATACCGATACCTAAAAATTACCAGATACCGATACCGGTATCGGTATCGGAAAATATGCCGATACTACTACCGATACCGATACCGATACCGATACCGGTACGGAAAATATGCCGATACTTCACTCCATCCCTAATATATATATATATATATATATATATATTATATATATATATATATATATATATATATATATATATATATATATATATATATATATATATATATATATATATATATATATATATATATATATTATATATCTTTATTTTTTTTATCAATTCATTCTTAGTTACGATCTCAATTTCTGAAGATGAAAATGTGTTACAAAAAGATATAAAAAAAAAAAAAAAAAAAAGTATTAATTTACATTATATAATGTTTGTAAAAGAGCTCTCAAGAGCTGTACTAAGGAAATTAATATTAAATTAGAAAGTAATTTTTAGATCTTTGAATACAAAATGTATGTTATATAATTTAAATAATAATAATAATAATAATAATAATAATAATAATAATAATAATAATAATAAATAAATAAATGAAAAATTAATAAATAAATAAACTAAATAATAAGCAAAATAAATGTTGTAATAAATAATAAACAAACTAAATAATTTAAAAAAATCACAAATGTTTCACATTACCATTACTAAAAACAGTTGACACAAATATTAAAATTCAAACTACTACTATTACAATTACTAACCTCATGACTCACAGAACCACTCTGAGTGAAATCGATCCAAGCTCCATGAAGGTCAACGTCTTTCATTATTGTACCATCCACATCAGAATTTGAAATCTGATCTAATTGATCTTTAAAGAAATGTTTTTATATATATATATATATATATAATATATATATATATATATATATATATATATATATATATATATATATATATATATATATATATTATATATATATATATATATATATATATATTATAATATTTTATATATTTTTTTTTATTTGGTTATCCAGCCTTTTTTTTTTTTAAAGTATTCCAGCTATCCAGCCAGATATCTAGCTGGATATCCAATAAAAATAAAATTTTTAATTAAAAAAAAATATTAGCAAATTATTAAAATGTAAAATACGTTATCTTTTTCTATTCTATTCTATAGAACAGCACTTTTTAATTCATGCTAAATTTATATTGATATGTATTCATAAATTGTTCACATAACTACAAACTTGAAATAAATATTTTAAGTTTTTTATATTTTATATATATTATATATATATATATATATATATATATATATATATATATATATATATATATATATAATATATATATATATATATATATATATATATATATATATATATAGGGTGAGTTGGGTGAAACGCACCAACGTCCCAGAATGTATCCAACACAAATCCTTTTCTATTTCTTCCTACTGTCACTATCCTCAATTTTCAGCCAAAGGCGGTTGTTGCGCTTACGTGAGCAACGATGTTGTTTATTCTCGTCTATAATTTGGAGTCTTCCGAGTTTTCCACCTTGTAATTATACTCTCTTGCCATTCTACGACTAAATTCATTTGTTCTATTTATTTATCTCCTGATTCTACTGACTATCCTAAATTTTTGCAACTATCTAAACTCCAAAATAGAGAACACACTCTTCTTTTCTCTGATTTCATCATCATATTTGATTTAAATGTTCACCACCGCCAATGGCTTTCTTCTAATCTTCATGATATAGCTGGTGAACCAGCCTTCTACTTCGCTATCTAAAAGGACCTCCAGAAACCTACTCAATTTATGTTTCATCCCGGAATCGCGCAAAATCTATACTTCGTAACATTAAAAACACTTTTCTCCGTAGAAAATGCAATTATCTTTCTGGTTTATTTATTTTCCACAAAAAAAAAAAATGTCAACTCTTTGATTCTTCCTCTTTCCCTCTTCTAGTATCTTCCGACGGCCGACGGCACAACTGCTGTTTTACCTTTTTCTAAAGCTGAACTCTTTGCTCAAACTTTTGCCTCTAATTCATCCTTAAACGATTCCGGAGCTATTCCTATTCCTTCATCCCCCTCCAGCTCATTTATGCCTAAAATTAGAATTTCTTCTAAAGACGTCATTTCTGCTCTCTCTGAACTTAATTAATACTAAGAAGTCGTACGGTACTGATGGCATTCCTCCTGTGGTTCTCAAAATTTGTGCTTCGAGCTAGCACTCTGCCTTGGTAAACTATTTCGTCTGCTTCAACCTTCCCTTCTTGCAGGAAACGTGCGCTCATTTAGTATGTGCCAAAGAAGGGGGATTGCTCTCAACCCTCCAACTAGCATCCTATTTCTTTGACCTCCGTTCCCTCTACAGTTTTCGAACCTATCCTTAAAAAGAAGATTTGGAAACATCTCAATTCTTCTAATCTTATCTCTGATCCCCAGTATGGCTTTCGTAGGAATCGCTCTAATGGTGATCTTCTTTCCCTCTCTATGACATTTCGGTGAATCTTTTGCTGTCGCAATAGACATATCTAAAGCCTTCGATAAAGTCTGGCACAAAGCTTTGATTTCTAAACTTCACTCTTTCGGAATCTATCCTTCTCTGTGATCTTCTTTCTAATTTCCTTTCTGGTCGTTCTATAGCATCTGTACAAACACCCGAGTTTCGGTCAAGAATAAGGGGTGAGGTCTAGAATAAGAGGTGAGATCTAGAAGAAGAGAGGTGATGTTCAACAAAATGGAAATTGGATTGAAGACCGCGAATGTTGCAAATTAATAATAATAATAAAAAAAGACCGTGCATCCTGAACAGCCGGCTGCAAAATCAAGGTGGCACCAACCCCATCACCGGGGGCCACCAACTCCCAAGTGGTCTTGGGGAAAGTGATTGATGAGGGGCTATCTTTGGAATCTGCCACTCTGAGATTCCCAGAGGCAGTTGTTGATGACGCCTTGTTTGTTATATATATATATATATATATATATATATATATATATATATATATATATATATATATATATATATATATATATATATAGAGGAACCGACCGGGGCCCCGGCCAAACCCGGCCATTTTTACTGACCCCGGCCCCGGCTAAAAATCAGGGAAAACCGGGGTTGCCAGCCGGGGTTAAAATGGGAAATTATACTTGAGGGGACAACACAATTTCAAAAAAAATTTTTAATTTTCAGCCGATTCTCTTGAAATTTTCAGTGTATATAGCTTTTCTCTTTTTCTAGTGTTTTCCTGGGTTTATAACTATTTTAAAAAATTTATTTTATTTTTTTTGAAATTTGACCCTTTTCAAATGAATGGCGAGGCCAAACCACTTTTCAGAATGACCTGAAATTTGTACTGTATATTTAGAATTCTACTGACAACAAAAACTTGTAACAGACTTTTGTTTCTAGAGTTACAGGAAAAATTTTATAAGCCAAAAACTTAACAACTATTAAAAAAAAAAATATAAAAAAAACTACAACTATAACATTTATTTTTGGTGGGTGTATAGAGGAGGGATGGGGATACAAATTCCTCTCTATTCTTTATTCAATGCGATTCGTTGGTTTAGAGATATAGCATTGAAGGCAGTCAATTTTTTGACCAAATTTCATAAATTCCCAAAGTTTTTTAGGCTATATCTCTCTTCAAACAAATAGCATTTAATAATAATATATATAATATATATATATATATATATAATATATATATATATATATATATATATATATATATATATTATATATATATATATATATATATATATATATATATATATATAATTTTTTTGTCTCCTCTGGTGAGCAAAGGCCGGAGGCCCACCAAATTCCACCAGAATTGAGGAACATTATGAATCTGGTCGCTAATGGCTGACGTGACCCGACACACGGCAATTGAAAATGTGCAAGTCAAAAGAAGTTGGGAAAATAGATAAAGGGAGTGTGTTCCAGACTTTACCAGTAGAGTACATGTAAGAGTGAGCACAGCGGTTAAGTCTGGGGTCAGAGAGTTGGACAGAGAAAAGATGAGACAGTGTAGAAAGTCGTATAACACGAGGTTTTCTCAATGGAGGAGGTATGCGACGAGTGTTCAGAAGAGCAGCATCCGTTGTAATAGCGATAGTGTAGAGAAAGTGACGCAACAATTCGACGGGAAGAAAGAGATTGGAGAGAGTAAGTAAGAGCAAAAGAGTTTATAAAATGAAAGGCCCTAGACTCCACCTTTTCGAGAAGAGCTGTATTTGTGGAACCACCCCAGATGTGCGAGGCGTATCCCATACAGGGGCGAACAACACCCCAATACAGATCAAGCAACTGGGGTGGCGTAAAAAAAACCACGAAGGCGCCTCAGAACACCCAACCTCTTAAAAGCTTGTTTAGTGAGAGAAATAATGTGATCTTTCCAAGAAAGATCACGAGAAAAAGAAACACCAAGAATTCTGAGGACAGATGAAGGTTTGAGTTGAGTGTTTTCGAAGAAGATTTCATAGTTGTGTGGAAGATTGTGTCGAGTAGAAAGATGGAGTAATTGAGTTTTTGAGGCATTGAAAGCGATTATGCTTTCTCTCTCCCACTTTGAAATACGAGAAAGATCAGAGGTCAGTTGCTCCAAGGCAATCCTTCTTGCGTCTAATAACTGCTGTTGGGAGGGACGTCTTTCAAATTGAAAGGAGTAATGAAGGGTGGAGTCATCGGCATAGGAGTGTATAGGAGACGAAGTAAAAGACAGAAGATCATTATTAAAAATTAGAAAAAGAGTTGGAGATACAACAGATCCTTGAGGAACACTACTATTTATAGATTTATAGGAAGAACGGTGGCCGTCTACAATAGCTGATAAAGAACAACCAGAAAGGAAATTAGAGAAAAGGTTACAGAGAGAAGAATAGATTCCGAAAGAAGGGAAGTTTGGAAATCAAAGCTTTGTGCCAGACTCTATCGAAGGATTCGATATGTCTTGCGCCACAACGAAAGATTCACCGAAATCCCCTAAGAGCGGAGGACCAAGAGTCGGAAAGTAGGGAAAGAAGATCACCAGTAGAACGTTCTTTACGGAAGCCATACTGGCGATCAGAGATAAGATTAGAAGAATTAAGGTGTTTCCAAATTTTCCTGTTAAGGAATTTTTTCGGAGAAAATGCATGTAATCATTAATTTAAGTGAATTTTGGCTATTCTACGCCTTTCTTTTAATAAAATAAACCTCAATTAAATTTATATCTAATTTTTTTGCAGTAAAATTTAAGTGCTTTTGACCTCTTTACAATATTTAGGCAACCCCGGCCAGAACCCCGGCCCCGGCCCCGGCCCCGGCCAAATTCCAGCCCCGGTAGGTCCCTATATATATATATATATATATATATATATATATATATATATTATATATATATATATATATATATATATATATATATATATATATATATATATATATATATATTAGGGATGGAGCGATACCAAAATTTTTACCGATACCTAAAAATTCCCCGATGCCGATACCCGATACCTGAAAATATGCCGATACTACCGATACCGATACCGATACTTTACTCCTATACAAATTTTTTTGCCGATACCGATACTGAAAAGGCCGATACCGGTATGCCGATATGCCGAATACCGATACCGATACCGATACT
>SEYY01000249.1:45379-50379 GCA_009176605.1 Armadillidium nasatum
ATGGTTTATTGAATATTTTGTTTATTGGTTTATTTCTATGGAACAAAAGCCTTGTCTTCCAATATTTAATAAAACTGACAAGGAGGTAATTTCCGAGTACATCGAAATAATGACACCTATTGCTGTTAGGCTGGATATGTTGCAGGATGAGAAGAATGCGTACGCGGGGGTTCTATTGCCTAACCTCTTCCTCCTCAAGGACAATCTCGTGGAATTGCAAAGAGAGGTGAAAAAACTTAACTATGCCAAAAGCTTAGTCAACTACTTACTAAATCAGCCAAAGCCAAACAAAGGGAAAGAAAAGGGATTTGAACCGAGGCTCAGCAGGGTTTTTGATGATTGTGATTTACTTATGGCAACAGCTCTGCACCCTCACTTCAAACTCGGAGTGGCACATAGGTTAAATGAGGGGAAGTATCCAGCTGTCAAGACGAGGATATTGGAGGAAATAAAGTGTAATATTGCATCGAATTTTACTCCTCCACATCAAGGCACTGAAGGTGATGGGAATGAATCTGAAATGGACCCATTTAAGGTGAGCTATTTTTATAATTTAGAACAAACTTTAAGCATCTCTTATCCTATATATATATATATATATATATATATATATATATATATATATATATATATATATATATATATATATATATATATATATATATATATATATATATATATATATATATATATATCACTGAGAGACAGAATGAGGAGTGAACTGGTGAGAGAGAAACTTGGGGTGGAATCAATTTTGGAATGCATAGAAAGAAACCAACTGAGATGGTTTGGTCACGTGAAGAGAATGGGGGAGGGAGAGAGAGACTGAAAGAAATGCTGGAATGGAGACCGGCGGGAAGACCAAGGAAGAGATGGATGGAGGCGGTAGAAGAAGCCATACAACGAAGGAAAAAGACACTGGAAAAGGTGGAAGACAACCGAATGTTTGAGGTAGTGATGGCATCCGCATCCGCATCCGCGCATGCGGATGCGGAACATCCGCACAAAAATCAACAACATCCGCATCCGCACTTTCGGAAATTCAACATCCGCATCCGCACTTTCAAAAATTCAACATCCGCATCCGCATCCGCACTTCTCCAAAATTCGACATCCGCATCCGCATCCGCATCCGCAAATTAGAAAATATGACATCCGATCCATCACTAATATATATATATATATATATATATATATATATATATATATATATATATATATATATATATATATATATATATATATATATATATATATATATATATATATATATATATATATATGCGAATTGTAGATCAAGAGTGAGGGTGAAGAGAGAACTATCGGATTGGTTTAGCATAGGAGTGGGATTGTAATATCTCCATGTTATTTAATCTATTGATGAATGGTTTACTTAGAAAAATGGAGAGAGAAGGGAAGAGTATTACGTTGAGAAATATGGATGGTGAATGTGAAGTGAATGTTTTACTTTTTGCAGATGATTCGGCATGTGTTGGTGGCAGAATCTGGAGAAAAGATGAGAATACTTGTGAGAGAGTTTGAAGGGAAATGTGCAAATACGAGATTGAAATTCAATCCAGCGAAGAATAAAGTTATGAGGATTGGAGGTGGGGATGAGGAAATGTGGAGGGAGGAATTGGTTTGTAGAAGTGTGAGAATGGAAACTTGAGGAGGTGAATGAATTCAAATATCTAGTAATGTTGGGTGGAATGTAAGGGTGGGACGGAAAAAGGAATAAAGAACAGAGTGGTAGAAGGAATGAAAGTATTAGGGGGCCTAAGAAAAGTATGGAAGAAAGGAAAAATTTCGAAAGAAATAAAGATAAGAATGTTTGAATGTATGGGTTCACCTTCTGTATTGTATGTATGTGAAACATAGACGATAAGTGCTCGGTCGAGAAAAAGTTTTAATATCTTTGAGATGAAAGATTTGAGAGTGATATATAAATTGAGAAGGATTGATAGAATTAGAAATGAAAGAATAAGGGAGATGTGGAAATGGAAGAAGGGTGTAATTGATAGAGAGCAGGAGGATGTGCTAAAATGGTTTGAACATATGTGAAGAATGAAAGAGAACAGAATGGTTGGCAAGGTACGTAGATCCAATGTAGATAGGGGAAGGGTAGGGGGAGGGGAAGGCCGAAGTGGAGATGGATGGATGGAGTGAGAGTGATTTTGATGGAAGGAATTTGAGTTTAGATGACTGTAGAAGATTGTGGAGACAGAGATGGAGGGAGGTGGTGAAAGAATAGTTATATTTGTAAGGGAATTGTGGCGGGCACCACCTCACGAAAGTGGGAAAGGTGATAGTGAAATATATATATATATATATATATATATATAATATATATATATATATATATATATATATATATATATATATATATATATATATAAATTAACATCCGCATCCGCATCCTCATCAAAATTAACATCCGCATCCGCATCCTCATCAAAATTAACATCCGCATCCGCATCCGCAAAAATTAACATCGATCATCGCAATTCAAAAATATCCGCATCCGCATCCGCACTTTCGAAAATTCAACATCCGCATCCGCATCCGCACTTTCGAAAATTCAACATCCGCATCCGCACTTCTCCAAAATTCAACATCCGCATCCGCAAATTGGAAAATATGACATCCGATCCATCACTAGTTTGAGGACAGAAATGCGTGGAGAAAATTTTGGAGGAGTAGCACCGAACAGGCATCAGCCTACCGGTTTGGACGGTGATGATGATGATGAGGATGAGGATGATATTTATATATATATATATATATATATATATATATATATATATATATATATATATATATATATATATATATATATATATATATATATATATATATATATATATATATATATATTCATAATACACTGACATAATGTTCAAATGAAACTTAAAAAGATTTGAGTTCTTGATACCATTTCTAAATTTTTCAGAAACTGAAGGCCCCATATATCCAGCAGACACCTCTGGAGGAGAAGTTGCGGCAAACCTTGGATAGCTGGGATGCAGTAGATGTTCACCACAATACCCCTCTCACTAGGAACATTTTTCCATGTGAATACCAAGAGGTCTGGGTGGACTTGTTTATGAAGTATAATACCCCATTACCCAGCTCAGCGGCCGTGGAGAAGTTGTTTAGTCAAGGCTCTGACATTCTAAGACCAAAGAGGGCAGCCATTGCATCCAGCAATTTTGAAAAATTTATTTTCATGAAAGGGAATATGACCCTTTCAGAATGCAAGAGGAGAGCTACGAGGAGGAAGAGATCATAGATGGCTGAATAAATAATAATAAATTCTTTCTCATTTTTTGTTATACATTTGCATTTACCAAATAAAATTTAAAAATAATTCAACTTTACATCCTAGCACTAAATTTTTTTTTTTTTTTTTTTTTTTTTTTTTTTTTTTTTGCTACAAAATTTGCGCTTTTAAAAATTTTTTTTTGTTTGCGGACATGTGCGCTTTTGCATTTGCGGACTAAATTTTTGAAAAAATGTGCGCTTTTGCATTTGCGGACAAAGTTTTTAAAATTTGCGCTTTTGAGTTTGCGCTCTAAATTTTAAAATTTGCGCGCCCACTCTGATATATATATATATATATATATATATATATATATATATATATATATATATATATATATATATATATATATATTATATATATATTATATATATATATATATATACATAAAACACCTTCTAACTTTCCTATCTCCTCCGAGGGAACTCTCGTCTCACCTGTGAACAACATATATATTCTTGGTTTGAAAGTAAACAACAAATTATCTTGTAAATTTCAAATCACAATGGTTGCTAGGGTGAAATCAAAGAAACTGGGTGTTCTATTGAGGTAGTAGGGAATTTTTTCTTCTGGAAAGTTACTTCAATTACATAAGGATCTTATCCGCCCTTGTATGAAGTATTGACCTCATATTTGTGGGGAATTCAGTCCACCGTTCTTTTGGATAGGGTTGAGTCGTAAGGCTAAAAGTCTAATAAACTTCCAAACTCCCTTGACCCTCTTTCTCTGAGAAGTGACGTCTGTGCACTCTCGTCTCTCACATTCCACCACCTCTGTTTTATAGAACTCCCTATCTTCTTCATTTTTTCTGCTGTATTTAATCTATCTCTCTTTAAATCCTCCGTCAGCGCTCTACTGAGGGATCTACGTTAGGCTCGGGATTGGGTAGGTTTTCTTTTATTCTATAAATATGCCCCCCCCTCGTAAAGGGCTCTATCCTATCAGTGAGTGGTGGTAATATGCATTTAAAAAAGAAAAAAATCTGAGAAAAATACTAGAAAAGTTGTATTTTTAAAATTTACTGTGCATTAATTAGTTTCAAGTAATAACCGACCTGTTTTAGTTTACTTGTAAATGTGTCCAGGTTGGTTACAGAGGTTGATGCGATTCATAATGGATTTAGTTCTCATCCCGCATTTTCATTGATCGTTCAATCGCTACTGATAATACCCGTCTCTCTTCCTGTTTTTTTTTTTTTTTTTTTTATTATTTTTATTTTTTTTTTAATTTATTTACATATTTCAAATGTTTAAAAATTTCTTTTTTATTATTTACAATTAAAAATTCTAAATATTTAAAAGTATTTTAGATAAAATACTGAAGATCAGCATCCACGGGGATGTAGAAAAATAATAGATAAGCATCAGTGGATGTTCATAAATAAAAATTTCATAAAGAATACATTAATAACTTCAAATATATAACGCTACACTGCGCAAGATCCCTTTCACGCAAATAGAATCCAAATAAGTAAAGAGTCAAAACAATCGAAAAGAATCTTAATTTTGGTTTTGATTCATATGTTGTGAAGAAAGTCTAATTGAACGAATGCTTCATTCGTATTCAATTCAATTAATTTACAGAAAATTTTAATAAAAAAAATTTTAAGTTATCGAAAGTTGGACTTCAGCGATTTACAATTGTTTTTAAACTTACGCTGTAGCAAACCTAGTGTAGGTAA
>SEYY01000250.1:5000-22500 GCA_009176605.1 Armadillidium nasatum
GAGAGAGAGAGAGAGAGAAAGAGAGGAGAGAGAGAGAGAGAGAGAGAGAGAGAGAGAGAGAGAGAGAGAGAAAAGAGAGAAATTGTTGTTAGGTTAGGTTAGGTAATATTAGGTTGCTAGGTTATGCTAGGTTAGGTTGTTTCATTTTTTTTCTCTTACCTTGGGCCACTCTTCTTCTATTGTGGTTGTATAAACACCAGTTTCGCTGTTTACAAAATGTACTGAATAGTTAACAGTCAGATGATTGAAATTTTCGTTATATAACATTTCGTATCCTTTCCACTCATTGGTTATTATTGTTGTTCCAGCCTCTACGTATGTCTCTATTACTTTCTGGATGATTTCGCTGTCCCTCTTTATTACTGGTACCAAAAAACATCTGCAGCTTCCTCTTTCAATCCCTCCTATTACCCAACTACTTTTAACAATTCTCCCTGTATTGTTTTTCATTTTGCCAAAATCCATTTCATCAATTTCTACTACCTTTCCTTCACCTCCTAATTTAGTTGTACTCTCCATTATTGAAATCTCGCACACCTCCCTACAAAAATTCAACCAATCTGTCACTGTGTTAGAAGATAAACCTAATAGTCTTTTTATTTGATTTGAATTCATGTCCGAAACAAAACAAAAAATTATTTGCAAAACAACTTTAACGTTCAAATGTGCGTGAGATAGGAAAGAATTTTTTTCAACTGCACTATATACTCTCCGACATTTACTCTTATTGCATTTAAAAAAATAGTAACCTTTTCTTTTGTATATAACACATTGTCTTTTACATTTTATACATTTTTTCTCAGAAATTAATAATCCACTAAATTGCAAAAATCCTAGCAATTCATGTTCATTGCTTATTAATGAATATAGATCACTCAACTCCATCCTCATTAACTCATAGCACAATGGCTCTAAAAGTAAATTTTACAATTCACTAAATTATAAATAACAAACTATCATACAAAAGCCATTTTCCTATTTTTTTTTCTTTTTTATAACTTATTTTCACATTTTTTACAATTTTCTTTCTCAAAATTCGCCAAGGATTCCAAAAAATATCCTTTTTAACATACGTTTAGTAGTTTCTGTAATATTAATGGATATGAAAGGAAACTCTGATATATATATATATATATATATATATATATATATATATATATATATATATATATATATATATATATATATATATATATATATATATATATATATATATAAGGGAAACTGTGAGGTGTTGGAATTGTACTTTTTACTTAAGGTGACCTAAATCATGATTCAACTTTAAATAAGAATTACAATGCAATCAAACTCACTGCAACAACCAACAATTTATTTATTTAAGATACTTTATTATTTTAACCCACTCAGATAATAAGGCACAACAATACAAGTACCAATTTTAATTCATTTGTTATGAAAACATGTATTTTTAATGGCGTTGGTTCTACCCCAGTCAATGACTTCAATTTTGTGATGTGGCACGGGACGGACAATGGAATATATCGGGTATGTCCAGCATACGTTTCCTCACCTTGTCTCTTGGAAACGGGACGTTTTCGGTTAAAGGTTTATTGACAAAAAGTATCTTACATTTCTGCAAGGAATTTCATACTGGATTTTTTCGCAATATTAATGATACACCCTGTATATATATATATATATATATATATATATATATATATATATATATATATATATATATATATATATATATATATATATATATATATATATATATATATATATATATATATATATATATATATATATATATATATATATATATATATATATATATATATATATATATATATATATATATATATATATATATATATATATATATATATATATATATATATATATATATATATATATATATATATATATATATATATATATATATATATATATATATATATATATATATATATATATATATATATATATATATATATATATATATATATATATATATATATATATATATATATATATATATATATATATATATATATATATATATATATATATATCATTTAATACATTGCAAAAAAAAAATTTTTCTTGAGGTATTGGAAAAAAATATATAAAAAATATAATGGCAACCCAATAACATGAAAGCACTGACAACCTTTAAAGGACTACATCATTGTGCGCGTCTCCATATTGAAAGATCTTTTGACGTCACACTGAAAAAAAAATAATTATCACTAGTTTTAATTTTTTTTGTTTCAATTAATTTTTTTTTTAATTAATTTTTTTTTTTTTTTTATACATAATCATTTGTCGTTCGTCGATTAACCATATAAGAAAAAAATCAGATCATATCGTTTTCATAGTTAGGCTGGGTAGAAAAAAAAGCCCCTTTCACTAAAGCATTCCCAAAATTAGAATAAAGCAAAAATTTTACTCTGATAGTTTAATAACATCTTTTATTCAAGCAGCAAATATCTATACTTTTCAACATTGATATGCGCCGGCAACTAGGGAATAGGGATGCCGAAAAAGTTTAATCTTAAATTAACCTTAGATAAATTATTTATATTGTAATTTCATACTTATTTTACATTAAAATATTGTGTCACAGACTCACGAAACTGACGATATTGCTGGGACCAGTTAATAATTTCTTAAGTACAAAAATAAGGTATTTCATAAGTAACTTTGGACTTCCTTACCTTACTCTGTTTCATAAATGTTAGTAGTTTTTTTTATTATTATTTTTTATTTCACAGAATTCTCTCCCTTTGCGCAGTCATGTTGTAAGCATTTATATAATTCTTTCCCCCCATGTCAGTACGAATCTAATTAACCGAAGATAGTTCTTTGACCGATGCACTTAGTGTTAAGGTTTGAGATGACAAGGAGAAACGATCTCTATACATCTTCCAAATTCCGTAAGTGTAACTCATTATCCGTGTATTGTGGTGAAGGGTAATTTTAAATTTAGCAAAATTTCCTCCCTGGTGCCATTGAAAAGGTTCTGTCGCAGTCCGCACATTTAATATTATTTATCCCCTTTGAATAATTGGTAAACACTTCCCCTTGCAACGTGAAATATTGCTTTGATATATATATATATATATATATATATATATATATATATATATATATATATATATATATATATATATATATATATATATATATATATATATATATATATATATATATATATAGGCACAAGTTTACTTGAGGGAACTCTCTCTGAAACTCTACAAATTGGAAATAATGGGAAATACCCCAAATCGTCTACAGGAAAAGTAGTCGACAATATCATCACTCACGGGTCGGGGGTACGGCGGGCAGAGCCCCCCGTAGACAAATGCTGGGTATAACACCAAATTTAAGTTTGTTAGTTCATCAATTGTCGTAAAAAACCATTTTTTTTAAAAAATCTTACTTTGAACCACAGTAAAAAATTTGTGATCCTCAAACTGGAGCTTACACCCAAAATATAGAGGCTACATGGAGTGTACTTAAATACAAAAAAATTAAATATATATATATATATATATATATATATATATATATATATATATATATATATATATATATATATATATATATATATATATATATATATATATATATATATATATATATATATATATATATATATATATATATATATATATATATATATATATATATATATAATATATATATATATATATATATATATATATATATATATATATATATATATATATATATATATATATATATATATATATATATATATATATATATATATATATATATATATATATATATATATATATACATTTACTTTCGAGCGCTGAAAAAAAGTTCCCTCAAGTAAACTTGAACCTATATATATATATATATATATATATATATATATATATATATATATATATATATATATATATATATATATATATATATATATATATATATATATATATATATATATATATATATATATATATATATGAAATTCTTTTTCAAAATAATGACTTACTAGATGTATGTTAATTAACATTCTGACAGGATTGAAAGTTAAGTCAACTATGGTTCAGTAGTTTTGGCAACCATGGCTACAACCTTAGTATTAGGCTATCTATGGCTTTTTTTTTTTTTTTTTTTTTGACGCATAGGATAGCTATGATGCGAAGAACGTTGTTCGTGTTGATGACGAATATAATCGGTGGACTGTTTAGGGTGGATTTTTCTGCTCATTATTTATCATATATATATATATATATATATATATATATATATATATATATATATATATATATATATATATATATATATATATATATATATATATATATATATATATATATATATATATATATATATATATATCGTTGAGGACATCCCACACTTCCTTCTCCACTGTCCAAAATATCTAATAGCTAGATTCCTCCTTCTTCAAAGCTTGTATCCTCTAGGCCATTCAGTACTTACCCTCCCCATACTGCTTGATGCAACAAACACACCTCTGCAGTATGTGAATGCAGTTTTTGATTCTACTTGCCAATTCCTCCTCCACACTGGTGAACTTCACAGAATCTGATCCTTGTCTTCTGATGGAAAAGGACCATGGGCAAGGGATGGAACTTCCAGATGCTCATCAACCCCCAAGTAATCATAACCGGAGACTGGATACTGCCTTCACTAGATTGAGAATAGGCCATACAAAATTGAACTCATCTCTGCAGATTGGGCATCACTAGACAGCCTTTCCACACTTCCTTCTCCACTGCCCAAAATATCTAATAACTAATTTCTGGTATGTTCTTTTTGTTTTGTTTCATGTAATTTGTGTGCCTGTGGCTACTTTAATTTATCTTTTGCTTCCTTTTCTGGTCTTTTTCTTTCTTGAATTCGTCATCTCCTCCTTGAGGAGTCCTTTGCTTTCCGTTTGTGAGACCAGTTTCAAAAAGTCTTTTTCCTTCATGTCTGCATAGTTGAAGCCGATAGAAGATTGAAGCTATGGTCAATAGACCTTGATGTCTGACGACCATTAAAACTCTCCAAGTATTTCAAGTAAGTAGCTACAAAGAATATGAGAGATGGAAAAGGACCATGGGCAAGGGATGGAACTTCCATGAGCCCATCAACCCCCAAGTAACCCCAAGTAAGTATATTATTGGTGGGTAAATTTAAAGGAACCCAGTGAAAAGTATATATTCGTTCCTTGAATAATTGACGTTATAGGCATCTCTTGGTAAATATTTTATTTTCTATTTCATTTCCCATGTTATGTGCAAAAATGGTAAAAATCAGTTTCCAGGCCAAATTCTTAAAGAATTACTGTAATTTATATTGAAAACCTTTTTTATTGGTGTGGAAAATCAAATTTAATAAATTTTTAAATAAAGTACTAAAAACCTGTTATAAAATATATGCTGATAACTCCACCCTTCATTACTCCTTTCAGTTTGAAAGATGTCCCATCCAACAGCAGTTAATAGATTCAAGGAGGGTAGCCTTGGAGCAGCTGACCTCTGATCTTTCTTGTATTTCAAATTGGGGCAGAGAAAACATGATCGTTTTCAATGCCTCAAAAACTTAATTCCTCCATCTTTCTACTTGACACAATCTTCCACACAACTATGATATCTTCGAAAACACTCAACTGAAACCTTTATCTGCCCTCAATATTCTCAGTGTTTCTTTATCTCATGATCTTTCTTGGAAAGATCACATTACTTTTTCTAAACAAGCTTCTAAAAGGTTGGGTATTCTGAGGTGCCTTCAGAATTACTTCACACTATCCCAGTTGCTTGCTCTGTATAGGGGTATTATTCGCCCCTGTATGGAGTATACCTCACACATATTTGGGGTAGTTCCACATTTACAACTCATCTCAAAAAGGTGGAGTCTAGAGCTTTTCACCTTATCAACTTTCCTGTTTTCATTAATTCTCCAATCTCTTTCTTCCTGTTGAATTGTTGCGTCACTCTCTATACTATCACTATTACAATAGAGACTGCTCTTCTGAACTCTCATGATGTATATCTCCTTCATAGAGAAGGATATGTGTGACTCATCTTTCTACATAGTCTCATCCTTTCTCTATCCAACTCTAGGACCCCAGACTTAACCGCTATGCTCAATCTTCCATGTACTCTATCGGTAAAGTCTGGAGCGCATTTCCTTCATCTATTTTCCCAACTTCCTATGACTTATACACCTTCAAACACTTTTTTATCAGGTCATGTCAGCCTTTAATTTGACCAGGTTCCCAACTTTCCATAAACTCTGGTGGAATTTTAGTAGGTCTTGGCCTTTGCCCACCAGAGGTGAAATAATATATATATATATATATATATATATATATATATATATATATATATATATATATATATATATATATATATATATATATATATATATATATATATATATATATATATATATATATATATATATATATATACCAACCAGGTCCCTGGCTATAAATCAGGGAAAACTGGGGTTTGCCTGCTAGTGTTAAAATTTCAAATAATATTTAAGGGAACGGTCCAATTTCAAATTTTTTTTTTAATATTCAGCCAATTCTCCTGAAATTTTCAGTGTAAATAGCTTTTTTCCGGTGAAAAAGTCCATTTCTAGCATTTTCTGAGTCTATAATGGTTAAAAAGTTTTATTTTGGAAATTTGGCCCTTTTTCAGATGAATGGTGGGCCTAAACCACTTTTTGGAATGACCTGAAATTTAGACTGTATATTCAGAATTCTATGGGCTGCAAAAGCTTCTTACAATATTTAGTTCCCAGAGTTATAGAAAAAATGTTTAAAAGCCCAAAACTGACCAACAAAGGAAATTTTTTTTTGGATAAAAAGAAAAAAAAAATTATAACTATAACATTTCTTATTTTTGGTAGGTGTATAAAGCTATAGAGGAGGTATGGGGCTACAAATTCCTCTCTATACTTTATTTGATGCAATTCATTGGTTTCGAGATATATCCTCAAAAAAGGTCCATTTTTGACCAAATTTTAAAAATTCCCAAAGTTTGAGAGGCTATATCTGGCTTCAAACGAATAGCATTTTATAATGTACTAAATAAAAGTTATAGCCTTATCCCTCTAAACAATATCCAAAAATAAAAAAATTAGTAGGTAACTTTTTTTTTTCTCCGAAAGGGTACGATTTTTGCAAATATTTTTTGTCATGTGCTTTGATCTTTTTTTCTATACGTGGTATTAAAAATCTGTTCCCACTAATGCAAGAAATTGGGGCTAAAGTTATTCAGTGAAATTTTCAGCTCATGTGAACCATTGGTTTGACCCCACTATTCATTTTTTTCAACTTTGGGTCCAAATAATTTTCAAACTGTTATAAACTCAGAAAAACACTCAAAAACTTAAAACTTCAGGAAAAAATGCATACACCCTGAAAATTTCAGCTCAATCAGTCAAATAATAATAAAAAAATTTCAAACAAAATATAAGAAAATTAAGAGTTTGTTCTTGTTTTTTTCAATATATTCTTTTTTTTCTGTTTCTTTTGACCACTCCTTTTTTGTTTGTGAATGCTCATCTTTGGGTTTTGATTTTAGATGCCCCCATTAATATTTGGTTGAAATTTTTTTACTTGGGACACCCAAAGATCCTCTTATAATTTCCTGACTGCAGATGTTACTTGTAGCTATTTTGAGACTATCCTGAAACACTGTAAAGTACTCGATCCCATACTGCTGAATCTGATCTTTTAGCCATAGTGACTGAAAATATAAACAAAATAATAAATTTGATATAATTTAACTAAATGATAAAAAGTTTGATACATAGCAATAAAACAACAATGATATGTATAAAACAGGTTATATTGATAATTTTATCTTACATTTTTTCAAATTTTACCTTAGGGTCTTACCTAGGTAAACCTGTTGAATCACTATTGTGAATTTCAAAAAATTTTAAACTTTTTTTAAACTTTTATTATACAAAATCTATAATTTTCTGAATTTTTTTTTGGGAGAAAATACATATAATCATTAATTTAAGTGAATGTTGGCTATTCTACTCCTTCCTTACAATTAAATAAATATCAGTTAAATTTATATCTAATTTTCTTAACCTAAAATTTCAGTGCTTTTGACCTCTTTACAAAGTTTTGGCAACTCCATCCAGAGCCAAATTTGGAAGACACTGACCCTGGCAAAATTCCAGCCCCGGTCTGTCCATATATATATATATATATATATATATATATATATATATATATATATATATATATATATATATATATATATATATATATATATATATATATATATATATATATATATATATATATATATATGGTTTGATATGCCAGAAAAAATTTATCTGCATACCAATTGGTTGCCCACCCCTGGTCTAGGTAGACCTTAATGGCTTCTAATGTGTCAAATTTTCTTGTTCTTTTTTTTCTAACTTTAATAACTACCATCCTACCAATTAGACATTATAATATATATATATATATATATATATATATATATATATATATATATATATATATATATATATATATATATATATATATATATATATATATATATATATATATATATATATATATATATATATATATATTTTTTTTTATTTTCTCCTCTGGTGGGCAAAGGCCAGAGGCCTACCAAAATTCCACCAGAGTTGGGGGAAAAGACGGAAGCCTGGTCAAACTAAAGGCCGACATGTCCCGATACACGGCGTTTGAAAGTATGCAAGTCAAAGGAAGTTGGGAAAACAGAAGAAGGGAGTGTGTTCCAGACTTTACCAGTAGAGTACATGTAGGACAGAGCATAGCGGTTAAGTCCTGGGGTCAGAGAGTTGGACAGAGAAAGGATGAGACTGTGTAGAAAAGTCGAGTCGCACGAGCCCTTCTCAATGGAGGAGGTATGCGACGAGAGAGTTCAGAAGAGCAGTGTCCATTGTAATAGCGATAGTAAAGAGAGAGTGACGCAACAATTCGACGGGCAGAAAGAGATTGAAGAGAGTTAGTAAGAGCAGGAGAGTTGATGAGACGAAATGCCCTAGACTCCACCTTCTCTAGGAGAGCTGTATGTGTGGAACCACCCCAGATGTGCGAAGCATACTCCATACAGGGGCGAACAACACCCCTATACAGAGCAAGCAACTGGGGTGGCGTGAAGAAATACTGAAGGCGCCTCAGAACACCCAACCTCTTAGAAGCTTGTTTAGAAAGAGAAGGTAATGTGATCTTTCCAAGAAAGATCACGAGAAAAAGGAAACACCGAGAATATTAAGAACAGATGAAGGTTTGAGTTGAGTGTTTTCGAAGAAGATATCATAGTTGTGTGGAAGATTGTGTCGAGTGGAGAGATGGAGGAATTGAGTTTTGAGGCATTGAAAACAACCATGTTTTCTCTGCCCCAATTTGAAATACGAGATAGATCAGAGGTCAGCTTGCTCCAAGGCAACCCTTCCTTGCGTTTAGTAACTGTTGTTGAGAGGGGACGTTTTTCAAATTGAAAAGAGTAATGAAGGGTGGAGTCATCAGCATAGGAGTGGATAGGAGATGAAGTAATAGAGAGAAGATCATTAATGAAAGTAGAAAAAGTGTTGGGGATAGGACAGATCCTTGAGGAACACCACTATTAATAGATTTAAAGGAAGAACGGTGGCCGTCTACAACAGCTGCTATAGAACGACCGGAAAGGAAATCAGAGAGAAGGTCACAGAGAGAAGGATAGATTCCGAAAGAGGGAAGTTTGGAAATCAAAGCTTTGTGCCAGACTCTATCGAAAGCTTTCGATATGTCTAGCGCAACAGCAAAAGATTCACCGAAATGCCGAATAGCGGAGGACCAAGAGTCAGAGAGAAGGGAAAGGAGATCACCAGTAGAGCGTTTCTTACGAAAGCCATACTGGCGATCAGAGATAAGATTAGAAGAATTGAGATGTTTCCAAATCTTCCTGTTAAGGATAGATTCGAAAACTTTAGAAAGAACGGAGGTTAAAGAAATTGGACGATAGTTAGAGGGTTGAGAGGGGTCCCCCTTCTTCGGCACAGGCTGAATGAGCGCACGTTTCCAGCAAGAAGGGAAGGTTGAAGTAGAAAGACATAGACGAAATAGTTTACCAAGGCAGGGTGCAAGCTCGGAAGCACAAGTTTTGAGAACCACAGGAGGGATACCATCAGGACCGTACGCCTTCTTAGTGTTAAGCTCAGAGAGAGCAGAAATGAACGTCTTTAGAAGAAATTATAATTTTAGGCATAAATGAGTTGGAGGGGGTTGAAGGAGGAGGAACAGCTCCGGAATCGTCTAAGGTTGAATTAGGAGGCAAAAGTTTGAGCAAAGAGTTCAGCTTTAGAGGAAGGCAAAACGGCAGTTGTACCGTCAGAAGATACTAAAGGAGGGAAAGAGGAAGAAGCAAAGTTAGAGTTGACATTTTTTGCAAAATGCCAGAAAGGGCGTGAGGAAGAGGAGCCAGAAAGATTATTGCATTTTGAGCGGAGAAAGGAGTTTTTAGTATTACGAAGAATAGATTTTGCACGATTCCGGGATGAAATATAAGTTGCATGAGTTTCTGGAGTTTGAAGACGACGGTAATCCCTGAAGGCAGCATCCCTGCGGCGGATAGCACGAGAACAAGCAGAGTTAAACCAAGGTTTGTTAGGTTTAGTAGAAGGGAAAGAATATGGAATGTACGCCTCCATGCCAGAGAGAATCACCTCGGTTATGCGCTCAGCACACTCCGAGGGACCCCTCCCACGGAAACAGTAATCATTCCATGGAAAATCAGAAGAAGTACGACCGCAAGTCCGACCAGCTTGCGGCACCGAAGTGCCACAAGCGTTTCCTTTCCGTAGAAGGGGGTCTTTCCTGCGGAAGACTTGAAGAGATAGAAGAGGATACAGAGATAAGAAGATGATCGGAGGAACCCAGAGGAGGAAAGAGTTTAACAGTATAAGGAGAAGGATTAGAAGTTAGGAAAAGGTCAGAATGTTGGGTTCATCTCCAAGACGATCAGGGATACGAGTAGGGAGCTGCACCAACTGCTCAAGGTCGTTTTGGATAGCGAAAAGGAAGGCACGTTCACCAGCTGTATCATGAGAACTAGATATATATATATATATATATATATATATATATATATATATATATATATATATATATATATATATATATATATATATATATATATATATATATATATATATATTAAATTTTAGTAACTTGACAAATATATTCGTGCATAGTATGAATATTATCCCCAAATATGAAGATGAATTTAAAGGTGAATTATTTGATATTGCAATGGACAAGGTTACAAATGATAAACCATTAAGGCAAAACATATCGCTTGAGGAAAAGAAGGTTAGTTTGAGCGATATTCAATTTTTAAATCTTTTAAATTTATGATATTAAATCAGAGACCTTTTAATTTTGTATTTAGAACATGTAGAAATCATTCTTCTCTGTTGAACACTGAATGAATCATTTCGATTTTAATTATTGTTTTTTTTCTCAGCTAAATTTGATACCATTTTATTTAGCATATAGTTGAGTGAAAGGGTTCAATTGGGAATTTATGCCAGTATTCTTGGATTACCAGGTATGAATGAAAGTGCATTTTTCATATAACCTATATTCGTCCACTTTTTTCTATATTTTTCTAAAAATTGAGGAGAAAAACAGTTTTATTCACCACTTTGACCCTCCAATTTCCATGTGAAAATGACATCATCATCATAGATTTGTTTAGAATCCTGTAGATAATTTTTGAGATGACTAAATTTCTCCTAAATATTTATAAGTAAGCAAACCCATTTTTATGGCTGAAATTTTGAAATGTATTATAATTAAAGCCTATTAGAAAGTTCACTTTCTTTAGTAAGGCTAATTTTTTCATTTTCTAATTTGCCATTATTATTATTTTGTTTTGACTACTCACAATTCTTATTTTATATGTAATTTTATAAGTGTGTACCTTCTTTTGGTAGCTCCCATAGTTGATTTTCATTACTTAGAACTAAAAATACTCTTAATATTTTGTTGCGTGTGGCATTGCAATAGCGTATTCTAAATCCAATATATTTAAAATTATTTCAGTTGAGTATTATTATAAATTTTTACTGAATAGGTTTCTGTTTTTTCACTATAGTGTTATTAAAATATTTGAATAGAAATAAAAAAATTCATTTTACAGATCATAATTTTCACTATTCATGTTTATTTTTTACTCTGGTTAGGCATACTTATTTTAGTTTTTTTTTTTTTTAAATTAAAAGCTTTGATTTGGTAAATAGGGAGAAAGGATATTAAGCCTTATCCTTTTACACTCATTAGAGAATTTCTTTGTAACTTTATTATAACTTAAGCATAGCCCACAAATTTTCTTTTACCCAAATTTATGTATTTTTGAACTAACATAGCAAAAATATATATATTTTGATTTTCTTGATTTTACCATCATTAAAAAGAGCACATTTTTCCTTATGAATATATACTAATTTCTTTTTTCCAAAATGGATGAATGGTGGATGTTTTAATGGTTTTCACAGTTCGCACTCTCTATCAAGAGTGGCAGGATACGTGTATAGTACCTATATATAATGGGAAAGGGGATAATGTGATCTGTAAGAATTATCTAAGGGTAAGCCTCTTTAGTGTAGTGGGGAAGATTTATGGGAGGGTATTAGTATCAAGAGTGAAAGAATTGACAAGAGGGGGAGTGGGTGAGGAACAAGGAGGTTTTAGAGAGGGTAGGGGATATGTAGATCAGGTGTTCATACTGAGAATGACTGGTGAGAAATTGTGTTAAAAGTAAAATGGGGTATGTATGTTTTATGGACTTGGAGAAGGCATATGAGAGAGTATGTAGGAGGAAGTTGTTTGAGGTACTAATGGAGAAGAGGTGAGGGAGAAATTATTGAAATTGATCAAAGCTATTTATGAAAATTGTTGATCGAGGGTGAAGAGAGAGCTGATAGGAATGGTTTAGAAAAGGAGTTGATCTGAAACAGGGATGTGTTATGTCATCATGGTTTTTTTAATTTATTGATGGATAGAGTTAGGAGAATGGAGAGGGAAGGAAAGGGTGTTAGGTTGAGATGAGTGGAGGGCAAATGGGAGTTAAATGTCTTGCTATCAACGGATGCAGAGATAGGGGAGAACAGAGAATGTTGGTGAGGGAGTTTGCAAAATAATGTGTTTCTAAGGGACTGAAAGTAAATCCAACAAAAAGTAAAGTAAAGAGGATTGGAGGCAGGTATGGGATGGCGGTGGGTCAGTCGAAGTAGGAGTTGAGAAATTTGAGGAGGTAGAAGAATTCAAAAATCTGGGAATGCTGGTAGATGGAAAAAGAAATAAAGGATAAGGTGATTGGGGATTGAGGGAGGTATGGAAGAAGGGGAGAATACCAAAGAAAATAAAGGTAAGAATGTTTGAGATTATGTCTGCTATCAGTAATACATGGGTGTGAAACATGGATGATTGTATGCACAGGCGAGAAAAAAATTGGATGTTTTTGAAATGAAGGGACTGAGAGCTATATGTGGTTTGAGGAGGGTAGATAGAATTAGAAATGAAAGAATAAGGGAAATGTGTGAATGGAGGATGAAAATAGTGGGTAGAGCAGAGGAGTGAGTGTTAAGATGGTTTGGCCATATGTGTAGAATGAATGAGGATAGGATGGTAGGTAGAGTGGTGAGATTCGAGGTGGAGGGGTGTAGAGAGAGGGGAAGCTCAAATTAGTGAAGGTTTGTTGGTTCTGATTGTGGAAGAGGTTAGGAGAGTTGCCAAGGGTAGAGTGAGATGGGGGGGGGGATAGAATATGCGTGTATATATATATATATATATATATATATATATATATATATATATATATATATATATATATATATATATATATATATATATATATATATATATATATATATATATATATATATATATATATATATATATATATATATATATAAATATTGAAGTGAGCCAGGATCCTTATATTTATATCAAGTTATTGTTAACTGATGAGTAAAATAATGATACCCTATGGAAGGAACGAAGGAAGGCAAGAATAAAGTATCCTTATAAGGAAAAATTAATATTAACAAACTTGATTGGTAAGATTCAAAAAGAGTGCCAGGGAGAAGCGAGAAGGCGCAGGTGGGACAGGTAGTAAAGCCACAATATATAATCACAAGTGTAAAAAACACCTCCCTTCTAAACAATGAAAATAAGGTTTGATATAAAGGGAATGGAAGTGAGTTTTTTGTGTGCTTTGCAATCAGAACTTTTGTAGAGTGCTTAATGAACAGTAGAACTTATAATTAACTTTTCTTGAATCCTGGAGTAGAGAAGATAAAATAATATTTAGATAATAATGACAAATTAATTAACTGTTATTATACTGTTAAGTTTAATAAGCAGGTTAAAAGGTAGATAGAATAATATTTAGATAATAATGACAAATTAATTAACTGTTATACTGTTAAGTTTAAGAAATAAACGTAATAAGTGGTCAAAGCTATCCATAACCCTATACTACTTAATAAACCGTGTAATTGCATATATATATATTATATATATATATATATATATTATATATATATATATATATATATATATATATTATATATATATATATATATATATATATATATATATATATATAGTATATATATTACTTTTTCCCCCTTGGACCTTCCTCATTGGAATGGCCACACCGCTTTCAGGAAATCGGCAACGGCCACCGGCCGTTCCCAAAGGTCTCTCAGAGAGAAGTGATGGAGGGTTGTGTTTTGTGTGAAAGAGGGGCATCTCAGAAGGAGGTGTTCAGTTGTCTCTGGTTCTTGCATACATTTTTGGTATATGTTTGTATGCTTGTACGTTAGGGCGGTGGTCTGACCTTAATCTGGATAGGGTAATTTGGGTTTTGCTTGGTAATGTGTTTTGAGTATTTGATATGTCGGGGGCTCTTTGAGTAGGTGATTTGGTTGGTGGGTGTTGAGATAATTTTGTTGTAAGGTGTGTTTGTGTTTATTTAGTGATATGTTGTTTGCAGTAGGTGGAATGGTTCTGAATATGTTACTGTAGTATTGGGCAGGGGATGATAGGAGTAATTTTAGATGGTGTTTTGTGTGGTCTTGTAGGGTATAGTGACATGGGTGTGATATGTCTAGAGTGTTGGTGTAGAATTGGGTTCCTATCATGTCTAGGTGAACACAGATCGGGAGTATTTTTGTTTCTTCGTGTAAAAGCTGAATTGGGGTGGTTCTAGTGCTACCTGTGATAATTTGAAGTTTTTTTTTTTTTATTTGTAATTTCTCTGTGTTTGCCGGTGAGGTGGCAGGGTACCAGGCTGGAGATGCGTAATTAAGTGTTGGTCTGATGAACCGTTTGTATGCTATGGTGAGGGTGGTTAGTTCATTACTGAAGTTGTTTTGTGAGTAGTTCATATGGTGTTTAGTTTCCTGTTTGCAATGTTTGTTATGTTTTGAATGTGTTTTGAGAAGGTGAAGTGTGTGTCATATGTGAGGTCTAGGATCTTTGGAGATTTATTTAGAGGAATGAGGGTGTTATTTAATTTTACATGGGGGTGGAGGGAAGATTAGTGTCTATCAGTAGTAATAAAAGTTATTGAGGATTTTTCAGGGGAAGCTGTCATTCTGTTTGATTTTAGCCATGTTTCCAATTGTTGAATGTATGACTGAGTGAATGTGGTGGCTGTAGGTATGGAAGGGTTTTGTATCATAATGGATATGTCATCAGCATATTTTATTTGTTTTATTTATGGAGTTTGTGAGGTGGATAGGTCTGCTGTGTACAGATTAAATTGCAGAGGAGATAGGATGGCTCCCTGTTGGACACCATTTCTTAGTTTTACTGTTTTTGAAATATGGTTTTTGTTGGAGACTTGGGCTGTACGATCGGATAGGAAGTTGGAAATCCATTTTTTATAATTGTTGGGTATAGGTGAGTGTAGGATTTTTTGTATGAGGTTATGTCTGGGAACTGTATCAAATGCTTTGTTGATGTCAATGTGTGTGGGATGGTTTTTTGTTGAGGCCATTTATTATGTTTTGAGAGATGGTGGTGAAGGCTGTGATAGTTGAGTGGATTTTCTTAAATACATGTTGAAAGCGTGGGGTTTGTATGAGTGGTTGAATTTTTGTATGTATGAGTTTTTCTAAGAGTTTGCATAGTGTGGATAGGAGGGAGATTGGGAGGTATGAAGATGGGAGGTTTGGGTCTTTCCTGGGTTTTAGTTTGGGGGTAATAATTGCCTTCTTCCATATTGCAGGAATGAAGTTGTATGTGTAAAATTTGTTGTATATTTGGGTTAGGTATGTAGTAGCTATGGGTCCTAGGTGTTTTAGGTGTAAGTTTGAGATGTTATCTGGGCCTGTAGCTGGGGAGTTTTTAAGTGTTTTGATTCCCTGGGTAATGTCCTGATTAGAGAAGGAGAGGGGGTTTGGATTATTTTCTAAGTGTGTGTATTTGAGCTGTCAGATTAATTTTATATTGTTGTTATGTGTGGATTTATACGAGATGTTTGAGTAGTGCTGAGTGAGAATGTTGCAGTGTTGTTTGGGTGAAGGAAGAGTGTTTTTTTTTTATTTAAGGCTTCATTTAGTGTTGGAGGATTGTTTTGGAGTTGTGTAGTCATTTGATTACCTACCATGTTCTTTTATCGTTGGGATTTGTTTGGTTGTTTTGTAGGTATTCTATGAATATGTTTGTTTTTGATTTGAGATTTGTGCATTTAGGGTGTTTAGTTGTATGGTGATGTCTGTTGTGTGTGATCTATGTTGTCGGAGTTGGTTTCTTTGCTTTATTAAGGTTGCAGTTTTCTTGTGTAAGAGAGTGGTTGTAGTGTTCCATATAGCTTTTGGGTATGTATAAGTTGGATTCTTTGTGTATTATTTTGGTGAGGGAGTTGATGGCTGAATGTGGGTTGGTTATTTCTTTGGATTAAATGTGTTTCTATGTGGTGAGTGAAGTTTGTCCAGTTAGCTTTTTTGTAGTTTGTGAATGTTGTTGTTTTCTTGGAGTGTATGTGTTTAGCAACTGTGTATGTGATTATTATGGGGATATTATCGTTTGTTAAGTTTATTTCCGTTTTTCATGTGAGGTTTGTATGGGGAGGGATGGTGATGAGAAGGTATGTCAGTAGCAGATGGAGATTAATTGGCTTGTTGGGGTAGTCAGGTAGGTAGGTTTTTGTAGTTTAAAATGATTTAATGTTTGTAGGGTATCTAGGATGTGTGTTCCTCTGGGGTCTGTTGAGTAGTCTTGGTACTATTCTATGTGATGGGCATTGAAGTTGCCTTCTATTATTAGGTTGGTGATTGTGTTCAGGGGTGCTAGATTTGGTTTATAATTGTTTGGACAGTCTATTGATGTGGGATGAGAGATGAGATTTTGAAAGATTGTGTGTTCAGAATGGGATCGTTTATTACGTTTGTTACGTCAGTAGTTTTATTGTGGTACATTAAATTGTTTTTTATTAGTGTTACCCAGTGTGTAGTTGGTTGATTGTTTGTTGGTGTATATGGA
>SEYY01000250.1:25000-70000 GCA_009176605.1 Armadillidium nasatum
TCTCTCTCTCTCTCTCTCTCTCTCTCTCTCTCTCTCTCTCTCTCTCTCTCTCTCTCTCTCTCTCTCTCTCTCTTTCTCTCTCTCTCTCTCTCTCTCTCTCTCTCTCTCTCTCTCTCTCTCTCTCTCTCTCTCTCTCTCTCTCTCTCTCTCTCTCTCTCTCTCTCTCTCTCTCTCTCTCTCTCTCTCTCTCTCTCTCTCTCTCTCTCTCTCTCTCTCTCTCTCTCTCTCTCTCTCTCTCTCTCTCTCTCTCTCTCTCTCTCTCTCTCTCTCTCTCTCTCTCTCTCTCTCTCTCTCTCTCTCTCTCTCTCTCTCTCTATCTCTCTCTCTCTCATATATATATATATATATATATATATATATATATATATATATATATATATATATATATATATATATATATATATATATATATATATATATATATATACACACACAAATTACGAGATAAGTTTGTTTTTATTAATATTTTTTTTTTAATGTTGAACAGTTTTAAATCTGGGTTCCATCCTTTCCATAGCTATTATATTTTGACTGGTTATTTAGAGACTTAAGCCTCTCTTGCATATATATAAGTCCGAATTTCATTATTTCTATTGCACTAGAATAAATTATTAGGGTTTTATATGTTAAATTCTTCTTATTTTCAGACCGAAAAATTAATAGGGAGCAGAGACGTGAAGAACAGTGAAAACCTAAAGAAGCTTCATTGTTTGTTTTGTCAGTTTGCCACAAACAAAAATAACGATTATCAAAGGCATTTGTCTCTTCATTCTGTTAAGAAATCTTTCAAATGCCCAAAATGTGGCTTATGACTTTTCAGCGTAAGGGAAACTTTAAATAGACACTTGGTTACACACTCGAAAAAGAAGTTATTTAGTTGCCCAGAGTGTCCTTATGAATGTAATAGAAAAGGAGAATTGCGGAACCATCTTTTAAACCATTCAACCACAAAATTACTCAGATGTTCTCAGTGTGATTACGAATGCAATAGGAAAGATGATTTGAAGATACCATTTATTAAATCATGCAAATATAACTTTATTTAAATGTTCTTCATGTGATTACGCTGGTAATGATAAAAGTAATTTTAAAAGACACGTCTTAACACACTCTCAAACTAAACTCTTCAAATGTCTTGAATGTGATTATGGATGCAATGACAAACGTCTTTTAAAAATTCATTTGTTAAATCATTCAAATGTTAAAATATTTAAGTGTTCTGACTGTGATTTTGCATGTAATAAAAAAGAGAATTTAACACGACACAAGTTAAAGCATTCTAAAGTCAAGCGGTTTAAGTGTTCCGAATGTGATTATATTTCTAGTCTTAAACAAAGTTTAACCCGACACATGTTAACACATTCACAGTCCAAGTTATATAAGTGTTCAGAGTGCAGTTACGGATGCAATAGGATAGATGACTTAAAAGTTCATTTATTAAATCATGCAAATATAAAATTATTTAAGTGTAACAAGTGTTCTTACGCTTGTAATAGGAAACTTCAGTTAGTTCGTCATATGACAACACACAGCAGTTCAAATTCTTAAAATATACAAATAGGAATATGCATGTATTTGAGTAGAGATTGACATGATCATCTTTAATGCACATGAAACTCTCAAGAAGAAGAATTAAGTCATGGTAGTTGGTACGTACGCTGTAAAAGATGAAATTTTTTGCAATTATAGGACTTATAGCGTTCCTTATCTCTTAGAGACGAGTTTGGTGTCATAGCTTTCAGTCGGATGCAATCAAAACTAAAAATCCTTCGTACATAAGGCCTACCTTGACCATAATCAGAAAAAAGGAAAAGTGAACTTTGGAAAACTTGCAGGATTCAATTTCTTTTTTATTGACTTACCTGGAGAAAAGCCATTTTTCTCAACACGTTCTCTAGTATTCTCAAAAATAAAATTGAAAAAAAATTATTTGCTTTGTTTTATTTAATGCAATTAAACTTATAAATTTGAAATGTAAGGTTTTTAAATAATAGAAACTGAGAATAACTCAACTACTAGGTTTTTATATATGATCTTAGGTACACTAAATCGAGACACCAATCTTTGGAGACACCCAGTTGACCAAGAAAGCTTTGGCAGCATGTCGCTATTGAGCTTCTCCATACTAGAATTAATGAGGATTATGCATCGAGGTTCTCTTGCTTCATGGTATCTGCCCCTCCACCTGTTTGCTCTCTAGCTTCTTCCACACTTCAGTTGTGTCCAGCAAGATAAATTTCCATCCTATTCAGCACATTCACCAGTCAGTGGTAGCTGAAGTTGTTGAGGTTGCAGAGAAGGACCGTCAGGAAGAGTCTCTATCTGAGGAGAGGACATCGTTGTTGTGGTTGTCAACACCAAGAGCATGTCTGATGTCCGTGGTGAACCGCGTGATATATTCAAGGTGGCGTGCCTCGCATGGGAGTGACGTTCATTGGGAGACTGCATAGCGAACGTAATAGATTTGTGATCCTTCAAAAAGTGAAAGGTATGTCCCTCCTTGACGAATGGCAAGGTAAATAGCAAGAAGTTTACGATTGAAGTCATTGGACCGCTTCTTAACCGGTTGAAACTTCTTGGAAAAGAAAGCAAGAGTCACTCAAGTACCCTTCTGTTATTGTTGCAGGACTCCTCCAATCCAAATAATGGATGCGTCTGCCTGAAAGCGAATGGGGGGAAAATTCTTGCGGATAGACAAGTGCTGACTTTGCATCATGGAAAGTCTGACGTACAGCGTCTTTCCAAGGTGCCGTGATTGACTGGTCTCTTTTCTTCATCTTAAGGAGAGAATTAAGAGGCGTAAAAAGAACTTAAACCAAAGAAATTAAGCGATTATAAAAAGTTATCCCAAGGAACTGACAAAGTTGACGATGTTTCTGAAATTGTCTATGTCTTTCTACTACTTGCTTCTTCCTGGAAATGCATGTGCGCTCATTCAGCCTGTACCGAATAAGGAGAACCCCTCTCAACCCTCTAACTACCTTTTCATATCCTTAACCTCCGTTCTTTCGAAATCTATCCTTATAAACAGGAAGATTTGGAAATATCTCAATTCCTTTAGTCCCAAATTCTTCTATCTTTGATGAAAAATGCTCTACTGGTGATCTTCTTTCCCTTCTCTCTCACTCTTGGTCATCCGATCATCGTCATTTTGGTGAATCTTCTGTCGCACTGTACATATCGAAAGCTTTCGATAGAGTATATGACACAAAGCTTTGATTTCTAAACTCCCCTCCTTCGGAATCTATCCTTCACTGATTTCCTTTTTAGTTGTTCTGTAGCAGCTGTTATAGACGGCCAAAACCTTTTCTGCTTTTTATTAATAACCTTACCTCTGTTACTTCATCTCCTATTCACTCCTATGACTCCGATGACTCCATCCATCCATTACACTTTTCAATTTTTAAAGTGCCTCTCCCATACAGCAGTTAATAGACACAAAGAAGACAGCCTTGGAGCAGCTGACCTCTGATCTATCTCGCATTTCAAATTGGGGCAGAGAAAATTTCTTCATCCCTCTACTCGACACAAGTTTCCACAGAACTATGACATTTTCCTGGAAAACACACAACTCACACCTTCATCTTTCCTTAATATTCTTGGTGTTTCTTTTTCTCTTGATCTTTCTTGGAAAGATCACATTATTTCTCTCTCAAAACAAGCTTCTAAGAGTTTGGGTGTTCTGAGGCGCCTTTGTGGTTCTTTTTACGCCATTCCAGTTGCTTGCTCTGTATAGGGGTGTTTGCTCGCCCCTGTATGGAGTACGCCTCTCACATCTGGGGTGGTTCCACACATACAGCTATTCTCGAAAAGGTGGAGTCAAGGGTTTTCTTCTCATCAATTCTCCTGCTCTTGCTAACTCTTTCCAGTCTCTTTCTTCCCGTCGAATTGTTGCATCACTTTCTCTATACTATCGCTATTACAATGGACATTGCTCTTCTGAACTCTCATGTCGCCCACCTCCACCATTGAGAAGGTCTCGTCGTGCGCACGACTTTCTACACAGTCTCATTCTTTCTCTGTCCAACTCTCCGACCCCACACTTAACTGCTATACTCATTCTTACATGTACTCTAATCTGTTTTCTCAACTTCCTTTGACTTGCACACTTTTAAGCGCAGTGTTTCGGGTCACACTGACAATTAGCTACCAGATTCGAATGTTCCCCAACTCTGGTGGAATTTGGTAGGTCTCCGGCCTTTGTCCACCAGAGGAGATATATATATATATATATATATATATATATATATATATATATATATATATATATATATATATATATATATATATATATATATATATATATATATATATATATATATATATATATATATATATATATATATATATATATATATATATATATATATATATATATATATATATATATATATATATATATATATATATATATATATATATATATATATATGTGTGTGTGTGTGTGTGTCCTTTAATTCTAGGAAAGCATATTTTATGAATATTAATAGTCTTTGCTTTTAGGATAGATTTTTAAAATCTATGAATAGGAGCAGATTTTTTTGCTTCAAGGAGGGAATTATGAAATTTATGAATGGGAGCAGAGTCTTTGTTTCGATTAGGATGTTATAAAATCTATGAATAAGAACCAAGTCTTTATTTCTAGTACAGAATCTTAAGTTCTATGAATGGGAACAGAGTTTTTACATGGAGGAAGAAGTCTTTAAATATATGAATGGGAACACTGTCTTCGTTTCAAGAAACTAGTGTTAAATTACTGTATATATATATATATATATATATATATATATATATATATATATATATATATATATATATATATATATATATATATATATATATATATATATATATATATATATATATATATATATATATATATATATAAACCTCTACTTTTCTTTCATGATCTGACCTGACTTCCCGTCCTCTCCTGAGCCAAACAAAATGTTACTATAATCCAACATTCGCGCACATTAATAATAATAAATATTGCTTAAATTTTATTTCATAAAGAAACAGAAAACTACTTAAAATTTACAAAGAAAAAAAAATCGTTGATTCGTTCGATACTGAAGGTAAAATATCGATATATCGGCTTTAAAATATCATCGAATTTTTTTCGATACTATCGTAAAAAATATCGAAATCGATATATATATCGGAACTTATTCGCCATCCCTACTAGCCCTTTTATTGGCTAAAGCAATTTCGGTTAACTTGGCTAATGTTTTGTATATTTATAGTGTCATGATATATTTTACAAATTATTCTTTTATACTATGGCTAAAATTATATAATTATAGGAATTTATGTAAACAGTTAACAAGTGAATTAGATGCTGTTTATTTCTTACAAAAATTTAAAATAATACCCCAAACGCAGTTGTGTACGAATAATCATCAAATGCAAGTGAGACTTTTAGATAATAGACCTGTTTGGTATTGTTCTATTTTCCCTTGTAAAACAGTTAAACTGTCTGTAAGAAAAGGAAATTGGCTCGAACATTCAAAACTAAAGCTATGTGATATCATTTTATTCATTTTTTTATGGTCATGGGAACTTACCTCCATAGACTTCTGTAAAAATGAATTAGGTTTCAGCAACCATACTACTATTGATTATAATAATCATCTGCGCGAGGTATATATATATATATATATATATATATATATATATATATATATATATATATATATATATATATATATATATATATATATATATATATATATATATATATATATATATATATAGTTGTCTGATTATTCAGTATATAGAAAATATTGATATATATCGAAAAAAAAAATTAAAATAAAAAAAAAAATTTTTTTTTATTATATTATTATTATTATTATTTAGCTTTCATTTCATGTATGCCCCTATTAATATTATTATATTATTATTATTATTATATTATTATTATTATTATTATTATTTAGTGTACTTAGTTCGACTTATCATAACTTGAATGATCAATGTTGCTATGTGATATATGCCTACCCAATAGATATTTTAGATATACAGTATTTTGAATTAATAGAATTTTCAAAACATCAATAAAAATTGAATTTTCAAAATTTCAGTATAAAAAATATCAAAATAGTGAATGGTTATATAACTTCTTTATATATATATATATATATATATATATATATATATATATATATATATATATATATATATATATATATATATATATATATATATATATATATATATATATATATATATATATATATTTGCTAGGGTTAGGGTTGGCTAAAATTTGTAAAAGAGGTCAAAAGCAATGAAATTTTAGGTTAAATAGATATAACTTTAATTGATATTTAATTATGAAGTAGTAGAATTGTCAATATTCACTTAGGTTATTGATTATATACATTTTTCTCTAAAAAAAAATTTTGAAAATTACAGATTTTGTAAATTAAAAGTTTAAAAAAGTACAAAAATTTTGAATTTTTTTTTTTCTGATTCACAATAATAATTAAATAGGTTTACTTAGGTAAGACCCAAAGCTAAAGTTTGAAAAAATATAAGGTAAAAAATTGTCAATTTAACCAGTATTTATTATTGCTATGTTATTGCTGTGTATCAAATATATCATTTAGTTACATTATTTTAAAGTTATTTTGTTTATACTTTGTCACTATGGCTTTAATATCAGCTTCAGGAGTATGGGAGTACTTTACAATGTTTCAGGATTGGCTCGAAATAGCTAAATGTAACATCTGCAGCCAGGAAATTAGAAGAGGACCTCCGGGTACCCCAAGTAAAAACTTTTTCAAGCAAATCTTTATGTGGGCATAGAAAATCAAAACACAAAGATGAATATTCACTAGCAGAAGAAGGAGCATTCAAAGAAACAAAAGAAAAAGAAAATATTGGAAAGCAAGGAAAAAAAATGTTAATTTTCGTTATACTTTGTTTGATTTAATCCCGGCAAGTAAACCCCAGTTTACCCTGATTATTAGCTGGGGCCAGGGTCAGTAAAAATGACTGGGGCTCCTGGTCCATAATTTCCAGTTTATATTTTGAAAAACAACTAAAAGCCAGATAAGAGATGTAAGCTACATATATATATATATATATATATATATATATATATATATATATATATATATATATATATATATATATATATATATATATATATATATATATATATATATATATATATATATATATATATATAGGTTAATTTACATTGTGATGAGAGGTTAGGTTAGGTCAGGTCATGTTAGGAGGTATTGTTTTTTTTCTGAGAACCTTAAGTATTTTTTTTTAAGGTTGGTATTCTTTTACCACAGAATACTTTGTTGTTAGGCTGATATAAAACCAATTTTTAATACTTTTTTGTAATTGGTTAATTCTTTAGTGAGTCCTGAGAGCAAGCTTCTTATTCACTGAGGCAGTTTCAATTATTTATTGTTTTTGTTTCTTTATGTCAGTTCATTTTTAGTTCATCTGTATATTGTGCTCGTATGTAATGTGTGATTTATATAATTATAGAGATTATCTTAAAAAATAACATCTGAATTAGATGCTATGTGATATTATTTTGTTCATTTTTGTTATGGTCATGGGAACTTACATCAATAGGTTTCTGTAAATGTGAATTACATTTCGGCAAAAATACTACTATAGACTATAATAATTATTTGTGTGAGGTATATAGGTATTAAGTTACATTATGACAGCAGGTTAGGTTACATTACATTAAATATTAATTATCATTATTTTGTTCAAATAGGTCTGCGCATTCTCTCTGCTCAGCGAAGACACTTCGATAGGAGGAGAAGGATTAACCGTAGAAGTTGATGAAACGTACCTCTCAAAAAGAAAAAACCATCAAGGTAGTGTATTACCGGAACAGTGGGTCTTTGGGGGCATTTGTCGCGAAACTAAAGAAGTTTTTCTTTTGGCTGTTCCGGATAGAACAGAAAAAACACTTATTGACGCAATAAAAAATAAAATCAAACCAGGAACAACTATCATTAGCGACTGTTGGGCTTCCTACAAAAACATTTCTACAATACAGCGGTTTTAATTATAAACATTTAACTGTGAATCAAAGCCGCAATTTTGTTGATCCTATAACAAAAGCCAATATACAAAACATCGAAAGCATTTGGAATTCTCTTAAAAGAAAAACTAAAAAAATATCAGGCACCAATTGTTCCATGATAGATTCGTACTTATGTGAATTTGTCTGGCGTCAAAAACATTTCAAAAGAAATAGCTTTCGATTCAATTCTTCATACAATAGCAAAATTTAATTTGGTAAGTTATTTTAAAATTTTTTCATATATATATATATATATATATATATATATATATATATATATATATATATATATTATATATATATATATATATATATATATATATATATATATATATATATATATATATATATTATATTATTATTATTATTATTATTATTATTATTATTATTATTATTATTATTATTATTATTATTATTATTATTATTATTATTATTATTATTATTATTATTATTATTATTATTATTATTATTATTATTATTATTATACAAAATTCGAGAGAACTTTTGCAACTATTTATTACTTTCAGGCATACCAACTGATTTCCTCATTCTACAAAAAACAAAATAACAAGGGTTCCGGGAAACAACTTCTATCCAAGTATTCTGTTATCTACTCTCTGTTTATTAGATTTCCATTCTCTTTATGTGTTTTCCACAATCAAGAAATGGTGAAATGGTAGACTCCTGATGTGTTTTCATTCATTTTTTAAGGGTTGCTTCGATGATGAGAGCTCATTTGAAATCCTGATGAAGAAATCTCTGTTTGTGTGAAGGTGCCCTGGTGAGAAATATCATCCTGACTGTATAATTCTAACTGTAAAACATCTTACCAAAGTAATGATATGGTCTGTTATAAGTGGAAAAGGCACTGGCTGTTCTGTATGTGGTTCAGGGGACAATGCATCAAGACCAATACAAAGAAGTTTTGAATAAAAAAGGCTAGATTAAGATCCCTCCCTGCCATACCGCTTGATCAATAAAATCCTATTTGCAGCAAGAGAATGTCCCTCTGCTTCCCTGGCCTGGAAATTCTCTGGATATGAATCCAGTAGAAAATGTGTGGGAGCTGCTAAAGAGAGAAGTGGCAAAGGATACCATTACAACAAAAACTCAGCAGATTGAGATCATTCGTGTTTGGAAACATCACACACAGATGCAGGAGACATTTCAATCATGCATCAATTGCATGCCAAAGTGTATTGAAGCTTTAATAACACCAAAAGGTGATACAGATTATATTATCTATAAAATATATTTGATTTTTTTCCTTGAATAATAACAAAATTAAATATAACAAGCAAACTGTGATAAAAAAAATAAGAAAGTGAAAATAATATCTGAAAATTAAAATTATAATTATTATTGTAATAAGAATAATAATAATAAAAATATTGTTATTATTGTCTCCATGTGTAGGATGGGGATTCTTCAAAAGCTGCATTTGCTGGGCCTTAGGGGACAGCTTCCTCTATTCCTCCAGACCCTCATGTCCAAAAATTCTTCTGTATCTTACTTTGCATCACCATGTCTTGGAATTTCACTGTGGATGAGGGAGTACCATACCAAAGTGTGTTGAGTGCTGCTTTTTTGGTGTCACATTCAACTATGTGGTTGCAAACATTCCAGATGCCATCAATTGCTTCCTTTAAGTGGATGATCTCGCTATGTACTTTTGGGAGTTAAACTTCTATGCTTATAATGTCAAACTCCAATTTACTATCAATAAAGTTACATCATGGTGTGACTCCAGGGCATTTCTTTTTCTGCTGCCAAAATCAAGGCAATGCTGTTCCACCATAAGAGTACAGGGGCGGGAGTAGTGCGGTGTATCCGAAACTGACTTGGTGTCATTCAACCATCAACATCAGGCGCTAGGTCAGATGTTTAAGGATGGCCTTGGATGACCATTTCACATACCTTCTCCATATTATTAACTTAAAAGCCAACTGCTGTTGTTTTTTTTTAGATCTCATGCCACCTTTCTTCTACTACATGGGGTGCAGACAGTATAAAACTTCTTTGCCTGTATTTAACAATGGTGAGATCAAAGGTGGAACTATGGCGATGATATCTATGGGCATACCTCCCCTCATCTGACCATGTTCAAAGTGAGGTCATTCAAATTGTGACTGGAGTTTTTCGATGTCCCTGATGGAGAGATTTCGAAATATAACTTCTTCTCGAGAAGTTACCTTGACGCCCTTCATACTGGCCCTTTGCACTGGTGGTGATCTCCATCTTCGATTTTTCCAACTTTGTTAATGCTGTACTTATAGTACTCCACTTGATTATGATACCTTTCAGGAGTGCCATCTTGGAAGTTATCAACAAGACTTCAACAACAAGAAACCCTCTGGCTTCTCTCATTCAAGAATTATTATGTTTACTTCATTCCAGACATATAAATCTGACTTTTTGCTGGGTTCCATCTCATGTGGGTATTCAGGGTAATGAACAGGAAGACAGAGTGGCTTACCAAACTGCCACTTTCCAGACTATAAATTTCTTATCTTATGATTGTACAGGCGGAATACCTTTGTGCTACAGGTTATTCTACTCATCTTTGGCTAGGATTCCAGGCTTGCTGGCAGGAATGCTGGACTGAGGATTCTCAATGTCCCAAATTGCATAGGAATTGGACTTGTGGAGGTTGGGCCGCTGCTGGGAAGTGATTCTGACTCTCTTACACATCAGCCACACCAATCTGATTCATAGCTATCTCATATCCAGGAACAACCCCACAGTTCGTGCTTTTCACAGGTCAAATATTCCTCTGTCTGTCCTTCATATTTTCATTTACTGTGATGCAATATCAATCACTTAGCTAGAAGCATATTTTCCTTGCCTTATGTAACATCCCTTTATATGATTGTCTATCTCACATTCTATACAATTTAATTTATTCTTTTAAGATATAAACTCTCTTCCATAGCCAATATATAGTGTTTTGACTAGGTGACGTCCCTGTTCATTCTGTTTTCTGACTCAGCGTTGCTGCTATCTTTTTTGTGTGCAGTGGTTGTCACTTGTACAGAAACGCCCTCAAAAAATTATTATTAGTAGTAGTAGTAATAATTATAAAACCTATGGAAGTTAGGGATATTCTCTTTAGTACTTTACTAGTAGTTTTGAATACTTTTACTAAAAACTCAAGATTAATTGATCTTTGAAAGTAATTTTTAATATTTAGTTTTAATTGATTACTGGAAAGAATGTTATTACTCCTGTTTTTCAAGTTTCCATTATCAGTTAATAGTTTAACAGTAAGATATTGTATCTTCTTTAAAATATGAAATTAAATACATCATTATTATACACTTTGAAAGTAATTTTCCTATTTATTAGTTGAATAATTTTTTCTATTTCAGGCTGAACCATCTAGCACAGTGAATGAAATATTTGATATTTCTTTTGTAGCGGTGAAAGAGGAAGCTGCTGAGGATGATTAAAGACAGTTACGTAATGAATGACATTGAAAAATCCACATATGCAATCCTCGAAAACAGAATTCTCTAAATGAGGTATTTATTCCAATTAGATCTATATATTGTTTCCACTCTTCAGTATTTTTAGTTTTAAATATGATTCTGATCTAATAATTTTCCTTTTCGATATTTTTAAGTGATAACTAGAAAGGAAATTATTGTATCTCTCTCTCTCTCTCTCTCTCTCTCTCTCTCTCTCTCTCTCTCTCTCTCTCTCTCTCTCTCTCTCTCTCTCTCTCTCTCTCTCTCTCTCTCTCTCTCTCTCTCTCTCTCTCTCTCTCTCTCTCTCTCTCTCTCTCTCTCTCTCTCTCTCTCTCTCTCTCTCTCTCTCTCTCTCTCTCTCTCTCTCTCTCTCTCTCTCTCTCTCTCTCTCTCTCTCTCTCTCTCTCTCTCTCTCTCTCTCTCTCTCTCTCTCTCTCTCTCTCTCTCTCTCTCTCTCTCTCTCTCTCTCTCTCTCTCTCTCTCTCTCTCTCTCTCTCTCTCTCTCTCTCTCTCTCTCTCTCTCTCTCTCTCTCTCTCTCTCTCTCTCTCTCTCTCTCTCTCTCTCTCTCTCTCTCTCTCTCTCTCTCTCTCTCTCTCTTCTTCTCTCTCTCTCTCTCTCTCTCTCTCTCTCTCTCTCTCTCTCTCTCTCTCTCTCTCTCTCTCTCTCTCTCTCTCTCTCTCTCTCTCTCTCTCTCTCTCTCTCTCTCTCTTCTCTCTTCTCTCTTCTCTCTTCTCTCTTCTCTCTCTTCTCTCTCTCAGCCTCCTTTATTATTTAATTTAATGTTTCAACTATTTCATTATACTTAGAATGTATTCAAACCACTTTTATTTGAAATTAAATACACCATTAACATACACTTCAAAAATAATTTTTTTTATATATATATCTCATGCATTTATTTTCTTTCAGACTGAAGCACCTGACATAGTGAAAGAGGAATTTGATTTTTCTTCTGCCACAGTGAAGGAGGAACCTGATGACGTTGATGTACAAGAAGAGCCTCTTGAAATAAGGTACTTCTTCCAGTTTAATTTATATATTGTATTTCTATTTTTAAATATTTTTTTTAGTTTCAAATATTTGGATTCTGATCTATTGCATTAACTTTGAAAAATTAAAACATTAAAATAGAAACAAGCCTTCAAGATCCAAACTTAGTGAAAAAAAATTTCATTTTATATGGGCAATTTATATTGTCAATGATATTTAAAGTTGAAAAAAATAATTTGATGAGGGGCCATTATTACTTATTTTAAATATAAATTGCTATATAAATAAAGTTGATATTTTTTTTTAGCTGTAAAACTTTCTTGAGGGTTTCAAATAAAAAAAATTTCAGTCGTATTCCAGATCTTGGAAACTGAGTTCTTTAAAGTTTTTGTGGTTAAACGAGGGTTGTAAAGCCACACTATACGTAGACCTAATGGTGCTAGTATTTGCAGTGTACCTAACCTGATATGAAAGTTTGTTGATAGTCCGAGTTTTATTTTTTTATGACTAAACTTGAGATGATGGAGGAACTTAGTTTAATCTGTGTTTGTATGCATGGAGAAAGTCTTGATTATCCTGGCGGAGTCTGACTTGTTTGCTAAATGTTTGTTGCTCCACACATATTTCTGGGGTTGTGGTATGGTTCTTTGGATTGTAGTTTCTGCTAGTGGTTGTTAAGGTGTAATAGGTTGTGTATGTATTTTGAGGAAGTGATTTGCATTACTTATAGGAGTGTCTTTTAAGATACGTGAGTAATATAGATATTGTGTATTTTTTGGGGGGAACAGGGCACTAGGAACCTTTTTGTTAAGTGAGAGAAGTACAGAATATATATCGTCGCTGTTAAATCAAACCGGCATATGTGCAAAAATTGAGTTTTTGAGTTGTTGGTGTCAAAAAATTTCTAAAATCGTATAGTTGAATAAAAATCCGTCAGATGGCGTTGGGCCGGTATGCATTTACGCGGGAATAGCCATTTTGTTTATCAGAAGACAGATCTATTGCGCAATACACCAGTCGCTTCAAAACCTTCAGGGAGGAAAGACGTCCATCATGTAAGTAAAACTGAATTATTCTCAGAATAGTACATTTTTATTACCCAGATATGACTTAATGGCAGATAATCCGGTTTGCACTTAACATTAATGCGTTTATTGCTGTCTCAACCAAAACAAACCGGCATATATACCAAAATGTCGGTTTCCGGGTAAATTTTCTCCAGGCGAATAAAGCAAAATGTTAATTAAAACCGAAATATGTTTCAATAATTCAGTTTGAATTGTATCAAAACAAAGTTTCATGTGATGTTTTTGAAGATATGCCGGTTTATTTTATTCCTTACATATCGTTATGCAAGATGTTTTACGGCTTACTAGGCTCAAAATCGACCCTTGTAGGTAGACACTTAAACTAAGTATCACATAGCTTAATATTTTTCGTCAGATTACTTATAATATTGTTGTTTGTTGAAGGAAAAAGTGTACAGCTTTGAAACTTGCGGCAAGAAGTGAAAGGCGGTGGCAAGTGATTGCGCCAGATGCTTTGCCTCCAACACGAGTCAATTTAGAACGCAGTACTGAAGATGTTCCGGAAACTAGCATGACTGATATACAGTTAGAGACTGAAAACCACGTTTCCCCTCCTGCTGGTAAGTTTAGGTTTTGTGGTTTGATTTAAATAAATCAATATTGTTGGTCACTTGCATAAGCATTGGTGTAGTCAATACTAATATAGGAAGAACTCACTCATCATGCTCATCATTTTCAAACTTTTCCTCTATAATATAATTATAATATTATATATCTATAATATATTTTTTAGGATGTGAATTTACTACATCAACGAACGCTGACCTGACTACAATAGATCCAGTAGGAAGTTCCTATACGGCTAAATGGATGTAAAAGCTTGTGTTAATAAGCTGTCTGATCCGTTGCTTCCAACATTATTTATGGATACAGAAAGCAGTACTAAAAATGTTCCTAAAACTAGCAAGACTGACTTGACTGAACAACAAGCACTCTCTAATGATGATTGGGTGGAATGTGAACCTATACAAGAAGAGACTGAAAACCACATTTCCCCTTCGACTGGTAAGTTCAGGCTGTTGCCATTTTGATTTATATAAATCAATACTATTCGTTGTTTGCATGATCATTGGTGGCTTATAGATAAATATATATATTTTTTTTAAATTTTAGAATGTGAAGTTACTGCACCAACGATGACTGACTCAACTGCGGTAGATCCGGTTGAAGTTTCAATAGAGCAAATGGCACGGGAAGCTCAGAAGAAGTCTGGTTTGGCCGACGATATTGTTACGGGTCAATTATTGGGAACTGAAAACTACAGTGTCAACAACAACATTAACACGGACTCTACTGACCAAGACCAAGACCCATTTCATAATTCTGATGACGATGAAGTCGACCCCGATTATAATACATTAAATTCTGACTCCGAAAGTGACAGTGAAAGTAGAGTTGAACCGGCGACTGGGATTGAAATCGAAAATGCAAACGAACCAATTACAAGAAAGAGGAAAAGAGGCAAATTTAATAAAAGAACTTTAGCAAAGAAGATGCGAAACTGCGGTGAGGAATACGAGTCTAAAACCCGAGGAAGAGTGAACAAACGAAGCATCAAGCCTCCTTGCCACAATTGTAAACTCAAGTGCACTGAAAAAATTGATGAGAACTATCGGAAAGAGATTTTTGCAATGTTTTGGGGAATGGGAGACCTGCAAAGACAAAGAGAATTCATAAAAGATAGCACACAGGCAGTTGTTCCCAAGTATCAGAGGAATACATTGAATCCGAATCGTAGAAAGGGAAAGGGGCTCTAATCAATCCTACTCGATAACGAAAGATGGAGAAAAAATACGGGTATGCAAACAATTTTTTAAAAACACTTTTGACCTATCGGACAGAGCTATTCGTACCACCTTTGAAAAAACAGACAAAAACACAGGTGTGCTAAGCTTGGAAATGAGAGGCAAGCATGGAAAGAATCGAAAGTTGAATAAAGAACTCGTGAAGAGTGCAAAGGTTCACATAGAAAAAATTCCCAGAATTCCTAGTCATTTCTACAGATCTCAAAGTACTCGGGAGTATATCGATGGTGGAAACTCTATCGCCGAACTTCACAGAGATTATCTAAAAGAAAGAAAGGAGTCAAACTTTGCAGGTATGAACCGACCGGGGCACCGGCCATCTTTACTGACCCCGGCCCCTGCTAAAAATCAGGGAAAACCGGGGTTAAAATGGCAATTTACACTTTAGGGGACAATCCAATTTCAAATTATTTTTTTTAATTTTCAGCCGATTCTATTGAAATTTTCAGTATATAGCTTTTTCCCCGGTGAAAAAATGGAAATATCTAGCGTTTTTCTGTCTATAACTATAAAAAAGTTTTTTTTTTTTTTTTTTTTTTTTTTTTTTTTTGAAATTTGACCTTTTTCAAATGAATGGAGAGGCCAAACCACTTTTCGGAATGTCCTGGAATTTGGATATTATATTCAGAATTCTATTGGCAACAAAAACTTGTAACAGACATTTGTTCCCAGAGTTATAGGAAAAATGTTATAAGCCCAAAACTGAACAGCTATCGAAAAAAAGTTTTTTTTTTTTTTAAAAAAAATCCACCTTTTCAATAAAAAAAAATTTAAAACAAAACTACAACTATAACATTCCTTATATTTGGAGGGTGCATAATGGAGGTATGGGGCTACAAATTCCTCTCTATACTTTATTCGATATGATTCGTTGGTGTCGAGATATAGCCTCTCAAAAAAGGTCCATTTTTGACCAAATTTCAAAAGTTTAAGAGGCTATATCTAGCTTCAAACAAAAAGCATTTAAAAATGTACTAAATAAAAATTGTAGCCCTGTCCCTCCTCTAAACATTATCCAAAAATGAAGAAATTAGTAGATGGTGGTGGTTGTTTTTTTTTTTTTTTTTTAATTTTTTCCTCTGGAAGGGTACAATTTTTACAACAAAATAATTTTCATGTGCTTATAACTTTTTTTTCTAGATGTGATATCAAAATCTGTTCCCACCAATGCAAGAAATTGGGGCTAAGATTATTCAGTTAAATTTTCAGCTTATGTGGACCAGTGGTTTGATCCGGCTATTCATTTTTTTTCAACTTTGGGGTCCAAATAACTTTCAAACTGTTATAGACTTTTAAAAAAATGCTCGAAATCAACTCAGAACTTTGGGAAAAAAATGCACATACCCTAAAAATTTCAGCTCAGTCAGTCAAATAATAATAAAAAAATTCCAAACAAAATATAAGAAAATTAAGATTTTTTTTCTTGCTTTTTTGAAATTTCTCTTTTTCTTTTGTTTCTTTTGACCGCTCCTTTTCTGCTAGTGAATGTTCATATTTGTGTTTTGATTTTTGATGCCCCATAAAGATTTGGTTGAAAATTTTTTACTTGTTGCACCCGGAGATCCTCTTCTAATTTTATGACTGTAGTTTATATATATATATATATATATATATATATATATATATATATATATATATATATATATATATATATATATATATATATATATATATATATATATATATATATATATATATATATATATATATATATATATATATATATATATATATATATATATATATATATATATATATATATATATATATATATATATATATATATATATATATATACTTTTTTTTTTTTACCTTCTCACCCCATGTTGAGGCGGCCACACTTCGCTAATGAAGCTTCCTGCCGCAGTCGGTCTCGTCCAGAGATCCTTCAAAGAAGTGATGCCCCAGAAGATTTTGGGGCGAGAGTTGGAAGGACAGCGTAATAGAAAGTGTTTCACGGTCTCCGGGGCCATTCCGCATCTAGTACAGGTGGGAGATGCTGCCTGGTTTATTTTGAATTTGTGTTTGTAATGTTGTAGGTTTGGGTGGTGCCCGCATCTCAATCTTGCAAGTGAGGTTTGTAAGTGTCTTGGGAGGTTGTTGAAGTCGGGGTTTATTTCGGGAGGGGGTTCGTTTAGTGTGTTGTTTGGAGGTGTTAGTTGAGTGTGTATATGTTTGATTGTTGTGGTATTGGGGGGAGGAGGGGGGATGTGATTTAGGATCTGTTTGTAAAAGGCGCCGGTGGACGATGGAGGCTGTGTTAGTCTCTGTGGGGTAGGTTGGAGGAGAGTATTGTGACATGGGTGTGTGGGTAGACGTGTTTTTGCGTAAAATTGGGTGCCTATCATTTCGAGGTGATTCCTTATAGGTAGTATCTTGGTTTCGTTATGTAGGTGTTGTTGAGGGGTTGTGCGTGTGCAGCCGGTGATGGTGCGAAGGGCTTTATTTTGCGTTATTTGGAGTGTCGTTAAGTTTTGGTCGGAGAGCAGAGGGTGCCAGACAGGGGAGGCGTAGTTAATGGTGGGGCGTATAAATTGTTTGTAGATTGCAATTGAGGTTTGTATGTTGTTGTTTATGTCTGTATTGGCCACTGTTTTGAGGATGTTGAGTTTTCTGTTTGCGGCTGAGGTGGTATTTTGAATGTGCTTTGGAGAAGGTGAGGTGAGTGTCAAATGTTAGGCCGAGAATTTTGGGGTTTTGTTGAGGGGTATGGGGGTGTTGTTTAGTAGGACTTGTGGGTGGGTGTTGGATATGTGTTTGTCTGTTGTTATAAGGGTTATGGAGGATTTGTTTGGGGATGCCGTCATCCTGTTTTCTGCTAGCCAAGATTGGAGTTGTGTTATGTAGTCTTGTGTGAGAGATGTTGCGGTGGTGAGGTTTTTGTGAGTGGTGGTAATAGTTATGTCGTCTGCGTATGATATTATGCGGGTGAAAGTTGTTTGGGGTTGAGGGAGGTCTGCTGTGTACAGGTTGAATAGAGTGGGGGAGAGTATGGCTCCTTGCGGAACTCCGTTCCTTAAGTTGATGGTACGTGATTTATGGCCGTTTTGTTGTATTTGGGCGGTTCTTCCTGATAGGAAGTTGGTTAGCCATTTCTTAGTGTTTGTTGGGATGTTGGATTGGAGGATTTTATGGATAAGATTATGTTTCGGGACAGTATCGAAGGCTTTGTTTATGTCAATTGCTATTAGTATAGTTTTGTGATAAGGCTTATGGTTTAGTCCGTTTATTATAGGTTGGATGACGTTGGTAAGTGCAGTGGTGGTGGAGTGGTTGGGTTTGAACCCGTGTTGGAAGTTTTGTTGTGGGATGAATTGGAGGATAGAATTTAGGATTAGTTTTTCAAGAAGTTTTGAGATGGTGGATAATAGGGAGATTGGGCGGTAGGAGGAGGGGTTTGAAGGGTCTTTGCCAGGTTTTAGTTTAGGGATGATTAATGCTTTTTTCCATTGGGGGGGATATAGTTGAGTTGGATGGATTTGTTGAAGATGGAGGTTATGTATGTGATTGTGTGGTAGGATAGGTGTTTTAGGTGAATATTTGATATGTTGTCTGGTCCTGTTGCTGGAGAGTTTTTGATAGTTTTAATGGTGTTTTGAGTGTTTGTGGGTGTGATGGCGTTTAAGTTGTTTTGGTTGTTGCGTAGCTTTTTCAGTTTTCTTATTATTTTCCTGTTTTGTGGGTGGGTAGGTAAGCTACTTTGCTTAGCGAAGTGTGTGGCCAGTAGGTTGATGTGTTGTTTGGGAGTTAATGGGGTTTGTGTAGTGGGATTGGTTGGAGTTTCGTGAGTGTGAAGTGGGTTGTTTTTTGCGTTGTGGATTGTTTTCCAGACTCTTTTGCTGTTTGTGTTGTCCAAGTTTTTGATGAGGAAGTTTTGCTAGTTTATATATATATATATATATATATATATATATATATATATTATATATATATATATATATATATATATATATATATATATATATATATATATATATAGATTTGTAGTTCTGGACGGACGGGATTTTTAAAAATTCCAGTCGGGAATAGGACTGGAAAAAAAAAAATTCCAAATTCCGGTACATAATATGTACCGGAATTTGGAATTTTTTTCTATATTTACACTCTTTTTATTATCTGTAATTAGGTATCGCGAATAGAGAAGTTGGACAGAATCGTCTGCCACAAAGTTCACGTAGTTCATCATCATCTTCTTCCTATTCTCTACGTGATAGCAATGCCGAGAACCCAACGCATTCAGAACATAATGAATCACCTGAATCACTTAGCGGTCATGAAGAGACAAATCAGCAAAGCACAAAATCCAGGAAAAGAAAGAAAAACCATTTGGAGTGGCGCCGAAATTTATGTAAAACATTGAGGAACAGTGGTAAGGAGTATAAAACTCTAGCTAAGGGTACATTAGTTAAAAAACGAGAGATTCTGGCTCCTTGCAATGAAAAATGTCGATTAAAATGTACGCGGAAGTTTACTGATGAAAATAGATCACAGATTTTCACTACATTCTGGAATTTAGAAGACTTACAAAAGCAGAGATGCTTTGTATTAAATAGTATGCGACCTATAATGCCAAAATATAAAAAAGTGAGGCCTGAAGGTGGTAGAGAACGCAGTTGTAATAAGGCTTACTACTTTACCATCAACAGTGTTCTCACTCAGGTTTGCCAACGATTTTTCACGTCCACGCTAGGAATAAGTGACCGATTTATTCGAACTGTCGTGTCTAAGGATAAGGACGGCTTTTTAGAAGATGAATTGCGTGGTAAAAACAAAAAGAGTAATGTTCCAGAAGAAGTTAAACAAGGTATTAGGGAGCACTTATCCTCCATACCGGCAATTGAAAGCCATTACACTAGGGCCAATACCGAAAAAAAATACATCGATGGTAGCAAAACTCTGACTCAGTTGTATCGAGATTACCAAGCATGGTGCACGGAAGTCGGCAGACCAAGTGGCAAATTGTCTTTGTACCGACACATATTTAATTATGAATTTAACATGTCTTTTCACTCTCCCAAAAAAGATCAATGCCTTACGTGCACGACGTATCAAAACTCAGATCAGAACGAAAAAGAGAAACTGAAAAATGAATATGACTCTCACATCAGAGAAAAAGAATTAAGCCGGGCAGAAAAGAAAAAGGACAAAGAAAATATTGGCGAGACTTTTATTGTTGCTTGTTTCGATTTACAAGCAGCGCTTCCACTCCCCAAAGGTGACGTATCATCTTTTTATTATAAATCCAGATTAAATTGTTATAATTTTACAATTTGTAAACTTCAAGAACAAGGATTAGGAAACGTTGAATGCTTTTTCTGGCATGAAGGGGAGGGCAAACGTGGAGCAATTGAAATTGGAACATGTTTACTTAAATTTCTTGAAAAAATGGCTGCTGTTGCTGACTCGGATGATTTAGAAATTGTTTTATACTCGGACAACTGTGGGGGCCAGGGAAAAAATCGATTTGTAGTAACAGCTTATTTGTATGCTGTTACTCATTACAGAATAAAAAGTATTACCCACAAGTTTTTTGTGGTCGGACATGGACAGAACGAGGGAGACAGTAGCCATTCGATTATAGAAAAAAGTATAAAAAGGACACTGAAAGGTGGTGCAATTTTTGTACGGCTCACTATTCCGCCATAATCCTTGGTTCTAGAAAAACAGGGAGTCCGTTCACAGTTAATGAAATGGCTCATACTGATTTTGTTGATGTAAAAGATTTAACAATCAATATGGCAAACACATCTTTTAACGAAAACAGTGATGGAGAAAAATTTAATTTCAACAACATAACTATGATTAGAGTAGAAAAGGGTCATGCAGATCGGTATTTTTACAAAACATCATACGAAGAGGCTAATTTCAAGACAGTCGTTATCCAAAAAGAAAGAAAAACTAGAGGTAGATCAGCACCAACTGAAAACTATGAACTGAAGCCAGCATACACAGAACCTCTGCCGATTTCAAAGAATAAGTACGATGATTTGAAATCACTGATATTAAACCGATCTATTCCGTCAATTCATGCCTCATTTTTTGAACAGTTGAGACATGAATAATTATGTTTTATTTATTTCATTATGACATTGTATTTTTTTTCGATTGTCTACTCTAAGTTATGTTTTTTATAATACATAAATATTGAGTTTTTTTAATGATAGTTGGGGTGTTTTCTATAATAAGTTACTTTTTCGCCTGCTACAAAATAAGACAAAAACTTTGTTTTGTATTATTTTGTAGCAAGTCAGAAAATAATACAGTGTTTGAAGTTACCTTTTCTTTTTTTTAATGACTTTACCGCTTTATTTTATAATTTTTGTAAGTAATAGCCCAACTTAATAATAAAATGGTACTGCAATAACAATTGTGGTATTTTTTATAAATAAACACCTTTATTTTGTAGAATGTGTCTGTTACGTCAGTAATTCCACCAGTAAATCTTCAAAATCTTTCAACAATTTAATGCATTAGTGACATTTTATTTGACATGAGCTCGTATAAATCAGTCGTTTTATCATTATAATGACTTCAAAAATAAAATAAAAGCATTTTGCCTTAGTTCAAGGTTCAATAGACATCACTAGAAAAACAAAAAAAACGAATAACTCGAATAGGTTATTAGAAATAAAAGATTGAAGTTTTGATAAAAGCTTTGGAAGCAGTTATCTCAAAATAGCTTTTTTGGAGTTGCGTCACTAATGTTCTCAGTAGGCGATATGAACATAATACTATTCTTTGAAGATAAAAGAACTTGTAATAAAAACCAAAAGATAAACCTACTCTTTTAGATGTCTTCATTGTAAATCAGTTTTCTGGTCAAAAATGAAAGAGGTCCTTTAGTTTATATGTCATAAAGATTTATACTTATATGAGGATAATTGGGGGGGGGATACGCAAGATTTTAAAAGCACGTAAATTTGAAACATAAACCCATATGGAAGGCACTCTAAACAAACGTTATTGACCACACATATATTTGCTTTTTTTTCATTAACAGATTTTGATAAAGATTTTATTCATTAATTGATTGCAGATTTTTTTCCAATAATAAACTCACAAAATTGTTTTAAAGACATCATTCTTTAATGATTGTTTGGTCACAGACTCTGTAATAGAATGTAAAAAATGCAACAGAAAAATGAAACAATTTTTGAAATTAAATTTGAATTTAATGAGAATAATTATCCTATATTTTGAAGCATTTGAGTAAACTTAATTTAAATAATAGGTTTGTAATATGAATGCTACACAAGGCTACTATTATATTTTGTTAAAAGATGGATATGGGTTATTTAAAATAAAATCCTTATATATATAATATTATATTCTAGAAGTATATCGCTCGGATATATATATATAATTCCAAATATTCGGCTCGATATACACCTATAATATATATATATATATATATATATATATAAATATATATATATTATATATATATATATATATATATATATATATAATATAATATTTCCTGATTTCAGCTGAATACAGTGGAGAGAAAATCTTCTAATATTTCTCTGAGGAGAAAAATTATTGCGCTATTTGAAGAAGGATTGAACAAAAAGAACATTGCTAGAAAGCTTGGAGTAACAAGAGCAACAGTTCATGAATGGATTTTAAGATGGAAAGAAGAAGGAGATTTGCGCGACCTTCAGCGTAGTGGGGCTGAAAGAAAAACGACACCAGAACAAGACATGGATATAGTTCATCTAGCAATAATAACCCATTGCCAAATGCTAGACAAATAAAATTTGACTTAAACCTTGAAGTAAAAAGACTTAAAGCAGGATTAAAACATTATTCCAGCTAAAAAACAAAATTAATTGACCAACACAAATTTTCGAATTCACTTTGCAGAAGAGTGTATTGACTATGTATTGAATACAGTTCTAAAATGATTTCAGTAATGGAAATTTTTTTTTTATTAAATTGCCCACAGGCCTATTCATTGTTGGCGTTATAGAAACACCAGGTATGAAACCATATAAATGAACGGGCTTGTGGTAGATATGTAACCCATAATGCGTGTTTGGATAAAATATGATTACACTTGTGCATTGGCTACCATTTTGATCAGTACGTAGATATACTTGAAGAAGCGTTCTTTCTAAGCCAGGTAATTGATTTTAATCTAAATTCCACTGAAAATTGTATGAAGAATGATCACGAAGCACATTTTCCTTTGATTTGTTAAAAACATTTGGAATAGTACAAAGGTGTTTAGACTCAATACTGATGAAGGGAACAATGGGCAAAATTATTTAATATTCATCCTTTGTATTACTTTTACTCTTCAAATGACAAAATACATATAAACAGCTATGGATTGTAATATTAAAATAGTTTCTATAAAAGTAGTTTATCTACCTGAAGACAAATATTAGAAATAATGTGCTAATTATTTTATTCGCATTTTATGATAAGGTTAATAAGGATATTTTTTCAATTTTTTTTTTTTTTTTTGTTCATTGTAAAAGTTAAATTAAGTTAACATGTTGAGTGTTAGGACATTTCTATGTGTCTAACCATTTGATCTTTGGGCACATCATTGTACTAACTAAACAGATCGAGTGTCGAAATGAAATCCAGAAGTTAAAACAAATGTTAGGTTATATAAAAAAAAATGCTCTAAATGACAGTATAACTCGTACAATTCTGTTGTAAAAATTAAAAAAAAAAATTGGATGAATAAATGAATTAAAGCATGCTTTCAATTTCGACATATAAATTTCGATCCTCTACCGGATATAAAAAGAAAATCTGCAGAGATTTCTTAGTTTTAAAATATTTAAAGGGAGTTTTTAAACAAAACTTTAGTTATACATCTAAATGATTATGATTATTTCTGAGATAGAGCCCTTCAAATTCTAAATTACGAGAGATAAAGCAAAAATATTTAATATCTGAATTGTACGTGTCTTTGAGAACTTGGAACAATTTCTTGTTACAAAATTAACCATACTCTTTAGAAGGATATTAAAAACAAAATATTAATTTTTATACATATATTCTATTGTTCCGTTTTCACAAATAAAAGATTAAAATTACATGCAAGTAGTTCCTGAAATTTTGACTAAGCTAGAAATATCAATAAATCAACTATTTCTGAAATATTTTTTTCTCCAACAGAAAATCGTGTATATTATATTGCTTTTACATAAGAGGGTCACGTTAAAAAAGGTTAAAATATTTTACAATTACAGGATTTATTGACTTTTCAACATCTGGCTAGGAATTTACATTCTATTTTCATTATCAAAAAATTTATATTAATACCATAAAAAAAATTTTTTTTTCTTATGGAATATGCATCGCTTGAGCATTAACTATAATCTAAAAATAAAGCTAATTTTTCAACTTTTTTTTTTTTTTTTTAAACATAAATTATCTTATTCTTCCCCCTCTTTAAACTCTTAACTATTTACCATGAGTAAGAGGAGGCCTTCAAATTTTAAATGAAGTTTTATGGGAATTGTATTAATGTAAATATTGTCCGTTGCTAATCTTGATATAAACCCTTTTGGAGTCACTATCCTAAGTGCTTTTCACTTTTTCGTTTTATCAAGAAGATTTCGAGTTCTCAATTAAAATATTTTTCATCTTTTCACATTAAAGCTTACATCCTTCCTTTGTTCGTCTCCCTCCCTCCAATGTGTTTTTTTTTTATTTTACATGTTCCCACCACTAACGGGCAAGGCCCTTTTCAAGGAAGGGCGATTTAGGAGTAAAGAAAATCACACCCAATCCCAAGTCTAAGGTAAAACTCCTCAGGTGTGCGAAGACGTAGAAATTAAAAAGAGGAAGCTTAAAAACAGATGGCAGGGAGTTCTACAGAACATAGATGGCCGGAAAGGAGGCACCACAATGAACAAGCACAGGGTTTTTTTTCTCTTATCAAGGCATCCCTTGAGCTACGAGAGCAAAGCAATAGAGGTAGAATGCGAGATGGTCAACTCCCTCGAACATCTGCCATTGTAGCACCTATAGACTAGAGATAATGTACCAACGACACGTAGAGAAAGAGGGTCAAGAGAGTTTGAAAGTAGTGGACAGTTTATTAGTCTTTTAGCCTCAGACTCGACCCTATCCAAAAGGGTGGATCCGTAGCCAGCCCAAATGTGAGAACAGTACCCCATACAAGGACGAACCTTTGTATAAGTGGAGTAACTCTTCAGAAGAAATTCCGCAACCTCAAGAGAATCCCGAGCTTCTTTCAAGGCCAGCTGAGCAACCGTTGTGATATGAGGTTTCCAAGAAATAGAAAGGTTTAAGGTTTGTTCTAGGTGAATTTCTTTAGTTGTGACTTTTATTAATTTTGTATACAATTTGGCAAGGTGCTCCACATCATTTTATTTATCACTTTCCATTCAGTTATATATTCTTTTTAAAGAGCTTTCATTTTGACTACAAATTTTAATATCATCTAGCAAAATCTGATTCAGCCTCTTTACTACTGGTGTATTTTTCAGATTGTCAAAATTTTCCAAAGATTTCTTCGTCTTTTTTGATTCACTCCAACTCTTAAAAATGATGTTAAAACTGGTGACGGGGTATCCATTCATCATTTTTTAAATTTCTTTTCCTAAAATATTTTCTTGCTATCAAGGTGGCTTGCATTTTCCCTCTTCTTTGCCTGCTGACTTAGATCTGACAGCGCGAATTGACATTCCTCCAGCATCATCACTAGGTAGAAAATAATACTCACTATTAACTTGAGTGAGATGACAGTCAATGTTTTGAGTGTCTCACCATATGACGAGCTAAATGCCATTTTCTATTACAGGCATAGTCACAGTCAGAACATTTAAATAACTTGATGTTATCATGGCTTAGCAAATGATGTTTAAAATTTCTCTTATCATTACAAGCATACTCACATTTAGAACATCTAAATAACTTACAATTGGAGTGTCGTGTTAACATGTGTGATGACAAATGTCCACTCCTATTAGAACTATATTCACACTCTGAACATTTATATAACTTTATATTATCGTGATTCAATAAATGAATTTTCAGTTCACTTTTTAAGTTACATTGATATTCACATTTAGAACAGTTAAATAATTTATTTTGAGAATGGATTAACATATGTTGATTTAAACTACCTCTTCGATTACAAGAGTAATCACACTGGGAACACTTAAAAATCTTTATATTTGCGTGATTAAGTGAATGAACTTTGAAATCACTTTTATCATTGCATGAATATTTACAAAGAGAACATTTGAATAATTTAGTGTGGGAATGAATTAACATATGCCTAATTAAATTACCTTTTTGAATACATGAGTAATCACATTCAGAACACTTAAATAATTTAGTTTGTGAGAGTGCTTTACCATGTGTTTGGTTAAACTACCTTTTCCACTGCAAGAATAGTCACAGTTTGGACATCTGAAAAGTTTCTTTCCTGGTTGAACCAACAACTGGTTCTTATTATCCCAATTTCTGTAAGTAGAAATGTGACCGAAAGAACACTTAAATTTTTTCTGGTTTTTCTCCATCTTTTCAACTTTTTTTTTGCTGACAATCAAATTTTCTGCCTGAAAATGAAAAAATTATAAACCAATGAGTAAAAGGTATCTCCCTACCAACTACTTTTCTTATTGAATACTATTAATAGATCAACGCTGAGGAAGTTAATCCTATGGTAAAATAATAATTTATTCTAAAAGCATAAAACCATTTCTAGTCGAATAATAGAATACTACTACTCCACCTTATATTAATTTACCAAACATCTGTTAGTATTTTAAACTTACACCTACATGTGTAAGAATTTAAATATTTAAAAGTACAAGAGTCCTCATTCATTTAAATATACTGTGTACAATTATATATGAAAATAAATAATTTAAAAATTAAAACTACGTTAACGAATATTTTGATAGAAATACTAAAGTACAATTAATTGTATATTATATTATATATATATAATATAATATATATATATATATATATATATATATATATATATATATATATATATATATATATATATATATATATATATATATATATATATATATATATATATATATATATATATATATATATATATATATATATTATATATATATATATATATATATATAAATATCTATTATATATATATATATATATATATATATATAAAAACTATATATATTTATATATACTAATTTATACTATATATATTATTATAATATATATATATATATATATATATATATATATATTTATAATTTTATATTATAATAATATATATATATTTATATATATATATATATATATATACTTAATATATATATATATATATATATATATATATATATATTATATATATATATATATATATATATATATTATATATATATATATATATATATATATATATATATATATATATATATATATATATATATATATATATATATATATATATATATATACTTCTATTTACTTTTTTTATCTTCTAAGTTATCATACCCGATATTAATAACCTTATTACTATTTCTTTCAGCTTACCTTTTTCACCTATTTCGTTCCATATAATTGTTCAAAAATACTTTCACCTTTTTACACCCATTTTCAGAAGTATATCTGCAATCTGATTTTTTGAACCTATCTCCTTCATCATTCAAAACTTTCTACTTACGCTACTTAACGGACCTATCTAGCCCCTTACTATTTCTGTGTGTATTAATATTTTCGTTTCCCAGTGATTATTTTCAAATTTTCTTCAAATAGATTCCAATTTCTGTTGCTTCTCCAGGGCAAAACTTCGGTCTCTATTGTAGATTTTCCTACTTTTTTGATTTCCATAAAGAATGGGCATGTGTTTATCTATTTCTCACCGCAATTATATACCTAATTTGGGAATTTTTATCTTCCACATTATTAAAAGAAGCATCTGCAAAAATTTATATTGCTAATTTGTTAGTAATTCCTTCAATAACACTTTGGTTTCTTGCCCATCCATTTTCTTCAAAGACTTTTATTAAATTCTACATATCACTTGTTCCATCTTTGAATTTCTTGATGGACAAACTTATTTATACAACTAAGTTGGGTCTGGTATGCTGTGCTAACCAATTCAGTTTGCCTATTACTAGGGACAGACCGGGGTTTCCCAAATTTGGCAGGGGCCAGGGCTATGGCTGGGGTTGCCTAAAATTTGTAAACGAGGTCAAAAGCACTGAAATTTTAGGTTAAGAAAATTAGATATAATTTTAATTGAGATTAATTTAATTATAAGGAAGAAGTAGAAGGAGTAGAATACGCAACATTCATTTAATAATTATATGCATTTTTGCAAAAAAAAAACAAATCAGAAAACTATAGATTTTGTATAATAAAACTTTACAAAAAATACAAATATTTTTGAAATTTTTTTTTCTGATTCACAATAGCTATTCAACAGGTTTACTTAGGTAAGACCCAAAGGTAAAGTTTGAAAAAATGTAAGATATAAAATTATCAATATATCCTGTATTTATACATATTGTTATTTTATTGCTGTGTATCAATCAAACTTGTATCATTTAGCTACATGATTTCAAAATTATTTTGTTTATAATTTCAGTGACTATGGCTAAAAGATCAGCTTCAGCAGTATGGAAGTACTTTACAATGTTTCAGGATAGGCTCGAAATAGCTAAATGTAATATCTGCAGTCAGGAAATTAGAAGAGAACCTCCGGGTGCCCCAAGTAAAGATTTTGCAACCAAATCTTTATGGGGGCATCTAAAATCAAAACACAAAGATGAACATTCACTAGCAGAAGAGGTGTGATCAACAGAAACAGAAAAGAAATTTTTTTTTTGAAAAAGCAAGAAGAAAAATCTTAATTTTCTTAATTGTTTGATTTAATCCACCATTGCTAAGTTACTAAGTATAATTTTCAATTTTAATCCCAGCAGGTAAACCTTGGTTTTCCCTGACTATTATAGCTGGGGCCGGAGCCCCGGTCTGTCCATACCTATTACTGCTCGATATTCAGCTATTTCGTCATTATCCATCCTTCTTTCTTCTCTTAATCTTTTTCTATCAAGGCACCCATTGCTTCTTATATAATGCATTTAATCTAAATAAATGTTTCTCTCTACTTGACTGATATAAACTCCTAGAACAGATCAAAACAAATTAGGTCATACACGAATTGTAAAGATTTATTATAACATACATAAATATAAGAGAGAGAATTACACCAACAGAAGTAATGGAAGCTTAACCTTTTCCCGATTTTGTAAATTAGAAGAAAATTAAAGAAAATAATATGATATTGTAACATTTTTGGCACATATTTAGAGTAACATTTATTTATAAGTTATTAGTATTTAAACTATTCACTTTAAAATTTACTGACATGCTTCAAATAAAAGTTATCAAATTTAACATCATCAGAAAATGTTTTAAATTCCTTTGAACTTACCGATTTTCTGAGCGATTTCTTTGGGACTGATTCAGTTCCAGTCTGTAGAACTTCTTTTTTAATGTCATCAGGAATAGAAATTTCATTATTGCAGTCAAAAAGTGTCTGAAAACAGGATAAACAAATTTAAAACAGAGAAATATTTTCTAAAAACTTATTAAATGATACTTTTACTACCCGTGTATCTAGGCTCATGAGTTTGATGCCATTTTGGTGGTGCTTTATTAAGAGTCAATTAAAAATGTATCTACTCCAATTCTAGCTTAACTATAAATCATAAGTTTAAGGGTTTCAATGAAACAAGATGTGGCAGAATAAATATAATTTTAATTCATTCTTTTTAATTTAAGATTTTTCTCCAAAATTTCAACACCAAAGAAACAATTTTAATTATAATTAAGGAAATCTTTAAATAGTTTGTAAACTATTTTTTCAATATTTCAAAATGAAGCACAGCACACCAGAAATTTTCTCTGATATCATTTGGGAAACCTGCAATTCTTAATACCTAGTTCATGTAATCAATATAAAATATTCAGGGCAAATAGGATTGGGGGAGTTATACCTTATTTATTAAAATTATTTGCTTGTATACAAATTGAACCATTTTTATGCTAGAAAATAAAAAATGGTTGGGTATTCAAAAATAATGATCTAAATAAAAAAGGTGTAAATTGTTCAATCATATATGCACTGAAAATTTCATATTCCTTTTAAAATAGAAATGAAATTACTTGCAATTTTTTTTTAATTATGACTATTTGATTTTGGATACAGCAATTTTAGGGAAGCATCAAAAATTCATTGCAAATAATTTTGAATAATAGAACTATCACTGTGTAGTTCAATTTTCACGTAATTTTGACAAGGTTATGTGTCTGCAATTCAGAAATTCAGATATTTTTTGACGTTCAAATGCAAAAAAAAAAAAAAAAAAACAATAGACACACTGAAAAGTGATACAAATGAAAATATAGAATTTTTTTTTGTTTTTTTTTGTTTCACGTAGATTGGATGAAAACTTGAAAACAAATTCTCAAATTTATGTTTTTGAGGATTCTGTTACCAACACATCAAACAATACTGACAAATTTCCTATTTAAAAAGTAAAAGGAGTTAAAAGTTAAGGAAAAAATTAAAATCTATCAAAGTTTCAACTGTAATAATGTTCATAAGAGGGATGGATTCACAAGTCATACTTTTAATTAGAGATGGGACATGAATCAAAATCGGAATCAAGAATTGGAAGAATTGGCAGTTTTCATGGAATCAGAATCAGAATTTTTTTCAATCTTTTCCAATTCTCACATTTCTTGTTATTTTAAAATTTAAAGACTTTTACAAAGTAAATGCCAAATACCATATATATATATATATATATATATATATATATATATATATATATATATATATATATATATATATATATATATATATATATATATATATATATATATATATATATATATATATATATATATATATATATATATATATATATATATATATATATATCACCCCTTCTCTGGTGACCACTTGGGAATTGGTGACCTCCAGTGATTGGGTTGGTACCACCAGGACTCTGCAACCGGCTTGTTCTGATGCACAGTCTATTACTTCTGCAATATTCACAGTCTTCAATCCAATTTCCACTTTGCTGAACATCACCTTTTTTTTCTTCTAGACCTCATCATTTGTTCTTGACTGAAACTCACATGCTTGAGAGTTTGACAGCAAACCCTATTCTGTTTCATCCTACTGTCTCTATCCTCAATTTTCAGCCAAAGGCGGTCGTTGTGCATACATGTGCAAAGATGATGTTTGTTCTTGTGTCTCTAATTTGGAGTTTTCTGAATTTTCAAAATTGTGGCTTAAGCTCTCTTGTCATTCTACGACTAAATTCATTTGTTCCATTTATTTATCCCCTAATTCTTCTGACTACCATGAATTCTTTGATTATCTAAACTCCAAAATAGAACACATCCTCTCTCTCTCCTCTCTAAGAAACATTCATATTAGAAGATTTCAATGTTCACCACTGCCAATTACTTTCTTCAAGCTCTCATGATACAGCCGGTGAAAGTACCTTCCATTTCGCAATCCAAAATGACCTTGAGCCGTTAGTGCAGCTCCCTACTCGTATCCCTGATCGTCTTGGAGATGAACCCAACATTCTAGATCTTCTTCAAACTTCTAATCTTTCTCCTTATACTGTCAACTGCTATCCACCTCTGAGATCCTCCAATCACTTTCTTATCTCTGTATCCTTTTCTATTTTTTAAAACCTTCCACAAGACCCCCCCCCCCTAGTCTGATGAAAAGTTTGTGGCATTTCGGTGCTTCAAACTGGTCAAACTTGAAGTCATACTTCTTTGATTTCCGGTGGAATGACTATTGCTTATGTGGTAGGAGACCCCCAGAGTGGCGAACACATTACCGAGGTGATTCTCTCTGTCATGGAAGCAAACATTATATATTCTTTCCCTTCTACTAAACCTAACAAATCTGGGTTAAACTCTCCTAGTTCTCGTGCTATTCATCGCTGGGATGCTGCCTTCAGGAATTATTTATCATCTTCAAATTCCAGAAATTCATACAATTGATATTTCTTTCCGGAATCGTGCAAAATCTATCCTCCACAACACCAAAAAATCTTTTTTCCATAGAAAATGAAATAATCTTTCTGGTTCTTCTTCTTCAAGCTCTTTCTGGTATTTTGCAAAAAATGTCAACTCTAACTTTGCTTCCTCCTCTTTCCCTCCTCTAGTATCTTCCAGCATCACAACTGCAATTTTGTCTTCTTCTAAAATTGAAGTCTTCTCTCAAACCTTTGCCTCTAATTCAACTTAAAAGCAATTCTGGAGCTATTCCTCTTCCTTCAACTCCCTCCAATTCATTTATGCCTAAAATTGTAATTTTTTTAAAAATGTTATTTCTACTCACTCTTTCTCTGAGCTTATCTCTCCTGTGGGTCTCAAAACTTGTGCTTCTGAGCTTGCACCTTGCCTTGGTAAACTATTTCATTTCTGTCTATTTACATCAATCTTCCCTTCTTACTGAAAATGTGCACTCATTCAGCCTGTGCAGAAGAAGAGGGACCCTTTTCAACATTCCAACAACCATCCCATTTCTTTAAGCTCTGTTCATTTTAAAGTTTTCAAATATATCCTTAACAGGAAGATCTAGAAACATCTCAATTCTTCAAATCTTATCTCTGATCGCCAGTATGGCTTCCATAAGAAATGCTCTACTGATAATCTTCTTTCCCTTCTCTCTGACTCCTTGGTCTTCCACTCTTCAGCATTTTGGTGAATCTTTTGCTGTTGTGCTGGACATATCGAAAGCCTTGATTTCTAAACTTCCCTTTTTCGAAATCTATCTTTCTCTCTGATTTTTGTTCCAATCGTACTATAGCTGATGCTGTAGATGGCCATCATTCATCTTTTATATCTATTCATAGTGGTGTTCCTTAGGGTTCTGTCCTATCCCTAACACTTTTTCTAGTTTTCATTAATGACCTTCTCTCTATTACTTCATCATCTATCCACTCCTATGTTGATGACTCCACCCTTCAATACTCCTTTCAGTTTGAAAGACACCCATCCCAGCAACAGTTAATTGATGCTAGAATGGTGACCTTGGATCAACTGACCTCTGATATACCTTGTATTTAAAACTGGGGCATAGAAAAATCATTGTTTTCAATTCCTCAAAAAGTCAGTTCCTCCATCTTTCTTCTCAACACAACCTTCTGCACAACTATGACATCTTCGAAAACACACAACTCAAGCCTTCATCATCTGTCCTTAATATTCTCAGTGCTTCTTTCTCTCGTGATCTTTCTTGGAAGAATCACATTACTTCTCTTTTTAAACAAGCTTCTAAGAGGTTGAGTGTTCTGGTACACCTTCAGAATTTCTTTATACCACCCCAGTTGATTTCTCTTTATAGAAGTGTTGTTCGCCCCTATATGGAGTACACCTCACACATCTGGGGTTGTTCCATTCATGCAACTCTCCTTGACAAGGTGGAATCAAGAGATTTTTGTCTTATCAACTCTCCCACTCTCACTAACTCTCCAATCTCTTTCTGCCCTTCAAATTGTTGCGTCACTCTCTCTATGCTATGGCTATTACAATGGACACTGCTCTTCTAAATTCTCCCATCGCATCTCCTCCATTGAGAAGGGCTCGTGAAACACGCCTTTTTACACAGTCTCATCCATTCTCTGTCCAACTCTCTGACCCTAGACTTAACCACTATATGGTCAATCTTATATATACTCTACTGGTAAAGTCTGGAACAGACTCCCTTTATGTTTTCCCAACTTCCTTTGAATTGTACACTTTCAAGGATCATGTATCGAGACATGTTGGCATTTAACAATCGAGATCCGGTATTACCCCAACTCTGGTGGAAATTAGTAGGCCTCTAACCTTTGCCCACCAGAGGATATATATATATATATATATATATATATATATATATATATATATATATATATATATATATATATATATATATATATATATATATATATATATATATATATATATATATATATATATATATATATATATATATATATGATCATTATGAGTATGTTGAGAATGTATAATATGTTCAAAATTTAAGCTTTCAGTTATAAGATGTAATGTGGTTAATGGTTATTCATAAATATTAAATTTTCAAGTTTTTTAAAAAAGGAAACATGTTACTCTTTTACATTCTTTCAATAAAATAAAGTTTTAGTCATTACTGTTTCGATTACTTTTTCCCTATTTTATTTGCAATAGTATATATATATAATATTCAAATAAATGAGAATTATAGTTTTATAAAATGTAACTAAATAGAAAGGAAGTGTTTGAACTAAGGTATGTACCTCTGTATTTCAGTAAACTTCATTAAATGGAATTGTGTCCAATATAAAAACTGAATTATGTTACAGGTTTTTAAAAAAAGTATATTCTTATTCTTTTCACAGTAGTGAGAGAATCGGCATTAACATTGGAATCAGAAATTTTGTTAGAATTGGCATCAGAATCAGAACTGGAATTTTTTTGGGTATCGTCCCATCATTACTTTTAACTATAATGAATTTACATCTCAAATAACACCTCTAATAGTAATGTATTTATGTAATATTTTAAGCAATAATTCAATCTCTTAATAAGACATTTAAATCAATACCTTACACCAATGTTGCTATTTTTACAATTTCTCTATCAGTGACAGAAGAAAAATGCTTGTCAAATCACCTGACAAAATTTACATATTAATTACTGAGATAAATATCAGACCAACATTTTATTTGGATTCTGAAACATGTGGAAATAAATTTGCATGATAAAGTAATTGATGCAGCAAAGGATTCTTCTGTTACATATATTTACCACTTTAAAATATTCAAATAATGAACATAGTAATAAGGTACAACAATTTACGGTAAACAGTGTTAATTAGTGTAGAAGTTTTTCATCAAATGCTTAGCCTCAAATCATGATTCAAGATTGGTCTACAGTATGCATATGAGGATATAAAATTAAAACAAACTGAAAAAGGTAGACTTAAAAATTCTGGTTCCACTGACAGGGTGAAAACCCTTCCTGGGATAGGATTAGATATATATAGATATAGATATATAAAAGGGATGGAGGCAAGTATATGGATCGGCCTTTTTTAAAGGTATCGCTCTTATGAAAATATTTGGTATCCTTAGTTCTCTATTAATTTTTTCCTTTTACATTCTTTTTTAATTAAACTATATATTTTTTTGGCGTACCCCTAATCGATAGCAGGCGTACCCCCAGGGGTACGCGTACCCCAGGTTGGGAACCGCTGGTCTACAGTATGCATATGAGGATATAAAATTAAAACAAACTGAAAAAGGTAGACTTAAAAATTCACTGACCTTTGCAAGGAAACTCCAATCAAATGCCATAATTTCTCAACAAAATTTACTCTTAAAATATTATGTTAATGAGTCTTGTTTTAGGTTATTCAAGAAGTATTACTGAAAATTTATTTTAATAATTCTTTAATTTTTTTTTTAATTAACAAAATATACTTCCTTGAACCTTTTCAGAATGCATTTTTTTTTTTTTTTTTAGTGAAAAGTTACTTATTAATGCAGTCGGCTAAATTTGATGGAATGCAAGTCTGTAAAACTGACTGAAATTCCCTAAGTCGATGGATTACAATCCTGTACTCAGTATATCACTAAAAGTAATGAATAAATACCAAATTATGTTTCTACTAAAATAAATACCAGTATATTTACTGCTAAGTATAACTTTTACATTTGTTATACTTACAACAAACTAAATATTTTAGAAACCAATAAGAAGGATATTTATTTATTTAATATTGAATTCTGTACAAAAGAAAATTTTCATTTTTCCTTTTATTAGTTAAATGTTACAATATTATAACAAAACCAAGTGAAAAACTCATGAACTAATCCAAATTATTTTATTTAATTAGTGGAATAACATGTGGCAATTAAGGTATTTGTGAACATATAAATCAAAAAGAGTGCAGAGAAGAAAAGAGAGAAAGTAAGTGCTTCAGAATTTACAAATAGAACTGAAGTCTCAGAGAGTTGAATAGGAAAATGAAATACGCTGAAACATGATTAACACACGCTTTTCTCAGATGAGTAGCTTATGTATTTTCTTCTGCAGAAAACTCAATTTATTAATGAACTTGCCATTTCTAATTGTAATAATTTAAGGTTTAGTAATAGAGCAAAATTAGTTCCAAATGGAAAAATCCTAAAACAAAATTTTCATGTTGATTCAATTATAAATTTAAAAGAATCTAATGACAACTAACTTACCTCCCTTTCTTTCAGTGACGAATCTTGTTCAGGTGGTTCTGTCAATGTTATTTCTTCTTCCCCAAAATCAAAAACTTCTGTCTTTAATTCAACTTCACACTTTTCTTCCATTCTGAACTTAAAATTTTACAAAGTATTTCACTAATAACTGGTAAAATTTATTGATTTTATCACTAAAACAAATATTTATGAATAAAACTGACTTATAATAATTATTTCAAAGTATGGAATATGCTCAACTCTAGGTCAAAAAGGAGTCAACTGAAAATAGTGAAAAAATATTTTACATAGTTATCCAGTTAAAGCCATATTCTCAAACTTAATTTCACAATTCAATTATGCAAAACTATTTCACTTATTAGAAAAGTTTATTGGTACTCACATTTCTGGCTGTGACAGTAAAGAACTATGAGGAGAGGATGAGGAAGCAATTTTTTTGTATTTGTTTTGTTTTGTTTTTGGGAGCGGACCTCACCAATAAGGGCATATGCTATCCTTCCAAGCAGACAAAATACTGCCTTTCAGGCCATCACCAGTTCAAAGCGAGTAAACTACACACTATGAGAACACGTGATGCTCTCAAGGAAGGAGTGGTTTCTGATGAAAGATTTCTTAAAAGGGAAATAATATGTTTACCAAATATTTACATCTCTCAAAACTAAAATCAATAAAACCTTAATAATATTATAATAGTTGCTAATTTGGCCTCAAAGGAGCTAGGGATTTTGTTCAGTTTGTGAAAATATTTTTCTCCTCAACTACTCCAATTATATTAGGGTCTCATCAGCCTTTGTATCAGAAAATAAGAAATTAACTTGGTAAGAAATTATAAAAATCTAAAGATATTTACTTTTTATAATAATAATAATAATAATAATAATAATAATAATAAAAATAATAAAAATAATAATAATAATAAATAATAATAATAATAATAATAATAATAATAATAATAATAATAATAATAAAAGAATTGGTTCTATGAAGATAAATAAAAATATGGTTGTCTCTGATGATGAATGTCAATATTTTTAAAATTTATTTTGCAACAATGTTAACAGATGAAAGGTCTGACAAGTTACATCAGAAAGCAGAGAATAAACAATTCTGCATCTCTTAAATCTTGATGTTGGTGAGTGAAGATTTATTTGAAAATGATTATAATAAGTCTGCAGATCCTGATGGCATATATAAAAGTATCCTAAAAGAAGGCAATAATAGTATCGCATATGGCTTATATTTAATATTTATTAGGTCTCTTATTTATTGAGATACCAGAGGATTGGAAAATTGCTTTTGGGGTATAAATTTATAAGAAAGGTGGCAAGGATAATCTTGGAAATTACAGACCAGTTAATCTTTATCAGAGAACCCTAATCTAAAAGGAGGTATTAAAATAATAAATAAAAACCACTTCAATTCGCACTTGAAAGCAAATAGGACAAAAAAATGAGTTGCTAGCCATCTCACAAATATTGGCTCTCTTCGCATGACCTGATTCCCTCTTTTTCCATACTTGTTACCATAGATACTAGAGATGTACCGATAGTATCGGTATCGGCAGTATCGGCCATTTTCTTGGGTTTCGGTATCAGTATCAGTATTGGTTAATATGGCTGATACTTGGCCGGTACTCCGATACTTTGAATTCGACTACTAGATGTCTTTACCTTAAAGGAGTATATTATGCCATGTTTGAATAATAGCGTTTTTTATATTTTGTCTTTTCTGCTGATTAATTGAGGTCTCTTCTTTCATTATTTTTATTCTTTATATCGTAGCTAGTTAAAGAATCTTCTTGTAAATTGTAATCATGTTAAAACATAAAAGCGAGTAGCTAAACTTTGTTAATACTTACTGGAAAATGGAAATGGAAAATTTTTTGAATAAACACAAACATAAAAAAGTTATTAGTATTATATTTGCATTTATTATTCCTAAAAGATAATATTTTAATTTATAAAATATACTTGGGCACAACCAAATATGAAATACATGACTAAGTATTGATTGTACAGGGAATGCAATCCTCAGTTGCCTAGCAGTACACAAATGTTCTATCTTATTACCGTGTATTTCTTATAATAATTATAGTAACACAGGGTTGGCATTGATTAAATCAAATTGATTTAATCAGTTGATTAAATCAATTGATTTTTTTATGAAAAAATCATGATAAAAAAAATTTTTGATTTTTTTGATTTTTTTTAAAATAATAAACTGTTTTTTTTTTATTTGTTTTATTTTGTCATAATTTTTATACATAATGATATATAAGATATATTAGTTCCTTCCTACTGTGTTAAAAAACTTTAAAGTAGTTTATATATTAGAAATATAACTTCCTTAATATTTGGTTCAAGATTTCATATAGGGTAATACAAGAATCTGATCTTCATTAATATAATTTATCCAATATAGAACTGTTAGAGTTTAGAATTCCTAATATATATTCAATCAAATCTTCAACAAAATTTTATTGAGCTTTAATCTAATGCAATTTGAGGTTATAGACAAAAGAGAAAACAGAAAAGACAATTCCTTTTAATTTTCAACCATTTAAATTTTTATACAACATTATAAGAAAACAATATTCCTCTATATAAATTATAAAAGAAAGAAAATTTTAAGCACTTTTGATGCATAATCATTAATCCATAAATTAAATACATAACTTGCAAAATATATATATATATATATATATATATATATATATATATATATATATATATATATATATATATATATATATATATATATATATATATATATATATATATATATATATAATATATATATATATATATATATATATATATATATATATATGAAATAATGGATCAAGGAAAGAACAACATATACTGAATTGCAAAAAATGCAGTGATGACATAAAGATGAAATACTTGGGAAATCAGAAAGAGAGTAAGAGTACAGCAAAATCAAGAAAAAGGAAGCAAAGTTATAACAAAGTTCTCTCTTCTTAATGTTTTGCTCTTGCATGCTTAATTTATATAAAACTCTTCCTTTTCAATAGCAATGCTTCTTGCCTTTCCAGATGGGGTCATATATAGAGTGCTTGAACAGCCTCCTGTTAAATAAACAGCCATTAAGATCATTGGCTATTGATGATGACCCATTAGTTTCCAAAGTTTTGACCAAACCTAGGGCAACAAAGCTCTTAAATGAAGTTTTTGGGAGAAAGTAGAAGGCCTCCAGCGCTTATTCTTGCAAATCGCCAAGACCATAAAGATGATTTGTCATCAGTAATTCAATTCTTAAATAGTATACTTGAAGAAGTTGAAAATACATCAATAGTGACCCCTCTTTTCAAGAAAGAAGAGGAAGATTTTGTGGATATTGTAAAGAAGAGAATGTCATTCTGCATAAGCAATATACACTTGGCAGCAAACTTGCTTGACCCTCGATACAGAGGAAAAGATCTGTCACCAACAGAAAATGTAAGTATTCTGTAATTTCTATTCAAGCACATACTACCACATAACCTTTTTCATACAATTTTTAAATATTTTTTATAATATATATATATATATATAATTATATATATATATATAAATATATATAATATATATATATATATTATATATATATATATATATATATACTTTTAAAAAAAAATGCATATAAATACAATACAATATACAAGCAAATTAAAACAATATTTCATAATTTTTCTTCAGGTTCAAGCATTTCAGGTCTACAATTTGAGCAGGGAAATGTTAGATGTGGATGAAAATAAGGTAATGGCAGAATTGGCAAATTTTTCCAGTCAGAGGGGCTTCACTTTCCAACAATGTTTCATCAACAGCATGGTGGATTGGTTTGTGCAAGCATTGTGAGATATCAAAAGTAGCCTCCCGAATTCTAGACCTTCCTGCTATTTCAGCTGCATGTGAGAGAAGTTTCTCAGCACAGGCAAATATCCATTCAAAAAAAAAAGAAACAGGCTCAGAAATGAACATGCAGAAAAACTATTATTTGTAAGTCATAACCTGAAATTGACAGAGACGGAGCAACCAGAGTTTCCAGTAACTGTTCTCAAATTAATGTAGAAGTTGGTAGTGGTCAAACTAGTAATCAAATTCATCCCAGTGAAACCACATACACTATCGGCCAGAGTTCTCAGCCAGGTAGCTCAGGTTTCTCTGTAAGGACATTGAAGTCTGATAAAACCAAATCTAAAGACACCTCTGTCCATAGCTTTGAGTCAGAGTCTGACTCCTTCTCTTCCTCAAATATATCATATGAGGATGAGGAATCAGATTTATCAGTAGAGGCCATGATTGGAAATAGGTCTGAGGATTCAGATGCAGAAGCAGTAGAACAGGAATTTAATGAGGCCTTGATGGTTCTTTAGAAATTTGGTAACTTTAGTTGGGCCTTAACATACTAGTTACTAGTTACAATTTTCTTTATTTTTGTAAGTAAATAGGATATACATTGTAGTCATATGACTCATTTCTCATATGATCATTTTCATTTCATGTAAATCCTTCAGTTTTTACTCCTGGTAAGGTAAGAGTGTAATATTGAATAAACTTGGCATATTTTTTGTTTTTTGTTTTTTCATTTTTATTTCTAATGTAGCTACGGTACTTATTTTTTACAGTATAATTAAATAGGTAAATACTGTTTACAATTCTTTATTAGTTAAGAAATTTGATAAAATAAAGAAAAATAACATTAAAAACAAAAAAAACAAAAAAAACAGGAAGATCAGTTGTTTTTTATTCATGTTTTTTTTTTAAAAAAACACGTTTTTTTTAAATAAAAAACCATCGTTTTTTATTCACTTACAACTCTACTCAAAACCCTCAGCACCCTTCCCGGTCATTCTCTGATTCCTCCTGTTCATTCAACAACAATCTTTGCTCCTCGGTCCGAAGTTCACTCTCCCATTGTACAGTCTCAAAAACTATCAGACTTCCACTTTCTTATTCTTCTCTTTGCTTATTTCCTTCACTTTCCAAAGCATTCATTCACGATAGTAGTCAACTCGTATATGAAAAAGTTCTAGAAAAAGGTACTAATTTGATCAGGCACGAACCTCTCTATTTTTCACCATATTGAAAATATGAAATCAAAATATGTTTAAATTCATTCTACATTTACTTTTCTTTCAAGGAAGAGTAATATAAATACATAATAAAAAGAAAACCCCCTAAAAAATTAATTAAAAAAATACTATTTATGCTGCAAAAACAAAATCACGCTGTCATTTAAACTGTCCTATAATACACTTTTGGCAACAACATTCTCGGATGACTCTGTTTTCTATATCTCTCTCTTTTTAGAGAGAGAAAGAGAGAGGTATCGTGCCAGATCGAAATATAATATCAATATATGGAAACCAATATATCAATACAAATTTTTGACATTTGTATAATTATTATTATTTAGCTTTCATTTCATTTATGCCTATTATTATAATTCTTATTACTATTATTTAGTTTTCTAATGTACTTAGTTCGACTTATCATAACCTGAACAACCAAAGTTTGTTGTGTAATACAGGCCTAACTGATTGGCAGAATGTTGCCATGTTATATAGGCCATTAATGTATTACACCATATATATATTTAAATATAAAATATATATATGGTGTAATACGCCAGTAGGTCTGTTTGCCGCAGCAACATTTTATCAATCAGTTAATTAAGCCTGTATCACATGGCAAACTTCGGTCATTCAGGTTATGATAAGTCAAACAAAGTAAGTTAGGAAACTAAATAATAATAATAATAATAATAATAATAATAATAATAATAATAATAATAAAAATAATAAAAATAGGCATAAATAAAATGAAAACTAAATAATAATACAAATGTCAAAAAAAATTGCACTGATAAATTGATGTTTTAATATATCAATATTTTCATATTTCGAAGGTTGTATTACAATATACTGCAGAAAAATAACTGAAGTTGAAGGAAAAATATATAAACTTGGTATTCAATTTATTTTGTATTTTTTGTACAAATAAAGGCCAGTCGAAGAAGTTACTTCATTCGGAATAAAAATAAATTTTTTATTTTTTTAAAGTTTTTATATTTATTTTGTATTTAAATTACTCTTCCGTGAAAGAAAATTATGTGTAGAATGCATTTAAACATATGTTGACATCATACTTTCAATACAGTAAAAAATAGAGAGGTTCGGGCCAGGTCGAATTATAACCTAGAAAAATATTGAAAATTCTAATAGAAAAACATTTGTCAAGAAAATTAATATTTTGCTAGACTCTCAACAAGGTTTTAAGAAAGTTAAATCATGTCAGTCAAATCTTTTGGAATTTATGAAGCATATTATTAACTGCATTGACAAAGGGAGCCAGTTTGATACGATACATCTTGATTTTAGCAAAGCTTTAGATAATCTACCTAAGGCTAATTTAAAAGTTATCTCAATATGGTTTAGGAAGAGTTGCTCATAAGTTGATACAAGAGTGGTTAATGGTTTATAATTATCTATAAAGGAAAATTTACCTATCGGAAATGATTCTTTGACTTATAAATATAAAATTGGGTTTCAGTGTTGTAGGAGAGCAAGCTTGTTAATTTTGGAATCTTTATTTATTGAATAAATCATCCATTATACAGTGATTATTCTTTAGTTTCTTTCTATATAGCTTAATCACAATCACAGAAATTGTTTTAATAATGTTTTGTAAATTGTTTTGTTACTTACTTGTTACTTGAAGGTGGTGAATGGTCGTCAGACATCAAGGCCTATGGACCATAGCTATTCTCTTCTATCAGCTCAACCATGCAGATGAGAAGGAAAAAGTCAACGAGAAGCAGGTCTCAAACGGAAAGCAGAAAAACTTGAAGAAGGAGATGACTCACACAGGAGAGAAAAAATAAAAATAAATAAATAAAAGGGAAAAACTAAGTACTCACTGATACGGAAATAGCACAAAACAGGAAGCTGGCAGAATTTGGGAAACAAAACTAGCATATCAGAAAGTAATGAGACTAATGATCATAATGATCCTGAAAAGATTGGATCAAATCGAATATATCACCACATACCGTAAACAAAGCTGCACTGAAAGACTTACGTAAGGAATAGGAGTTAAAAAACTTTTGCCCAATAAGAACAATTTTTTGGAGGCATGAAACATCGAACTCTGAAGAACTGAAATTGATATCCATACGCTGGGGACAGGGATGTGTCGTCCTCTGAAAAGTACCGGTCTGGGCCTGAAAAGACTGTGTGGTAGAACCATCAAACACATTCTTGAGAGCATTATCTCGGAAAAACTTGGAAGTAGTTTGACCCTTATTTTTGCTGTGAGAAGAGGGAATAGGAAAGCTGTTGGACAAATCACTTGTAACACTTAACATATCCTCACCATCAGAGACCACCAGTTCAGAATCATGTAAGTCCGCAAGAACACCTGCAAAAGTCTTTTTCGAGGAACCTGGCTTGGGAAGGGGACGGTTCACCCTGCCTGGATGAAGAGGCTGGGTGTTCAAGGACTGAGGAAGTGGAGGAGCATGGTTTTCCCTGGGATTTAATTTCCGGAGTTCCAAAGTGAGAGGAGCCTTAGCCCCCTCTATCTCCCCAGCATGCTCTTTGGAGATCTGCAAAGCTCTTTGAAATACAGGGCACTTGCTATAACGGATGACATGACATCCACCACAGAAGTAACAAGAAGGATCATTACTGCAACCATCCGCCTTATGATATTTACTACATCTGGCACATCGTACTTTTGCTTTACAGGAGAGTTGGCCGTTATAAGGGGAGTGTTGACCTTAGTGGAATTGGGACTGAGAGAGTCTCAATCCCACTGGTCAAATCGAATTATTAGGGAGACTTTTCCTGTAATTATTATTGTTAGGTTAGGGTTACTAAACTGTTTTTCTTTTTTTCAGTCAAATCTAAGTGATTATGTTTATTATTATAAATTAAAGAGTTATAAGCATTAAGAATATTACAGATTATAAAATAAGTGTATATTAAGTATATCCAACGAAATAATAAAATACAGCTAAAATTGAGAAGTGAGGAGTTTTTAAAAAGAAGTAGTACCGGAGGAACGAAAAAGAATAAATAAAATTAAATTTTTAAAACACAAAGGTAATTAAATTAAAACTCTAATAATACCGAACATGAAAGACAAAGTTTTGAGATTATAATTAAAACAAAATCGTAAAGCTTAATAATTATTTAATATATTTATTGACAGTATTGAAACTTTGTGGTTGGACGACTTTCATACAAAGTGGACGTTCTTACAACCCTTTTGGAGATATTCTCCAATCATAAGGTAAAATGAAAGCAAATG